>CAKNWT010268377.1:0-17103 GCA_932066315.1 Andricus coriarius
CTTGGATGAAAATTCAACTCTTTTTGGTTGAAGTTTAATCTTTTGTGTTTCAAGATTTATCTTTGTAGATTAAAAATGTATCAATTTGTTTAGAAATTCAACTGTTTTGTTGAAAATTTAATTATTTTATTGAAAATGTAACTATTTTCTTAAAAATTCATTTTTTTTGTTTTTAAATTTCAACTGTTTTGTTGAAAATTCGTCCTTTTGGATTGAAATTCATCTTTTATGGTGGAAATTCATTTGTTCTTTTTTGTTGAAATAAATAAATAAATTTGAAATTATGTAATTTTAATCTTAAGTTATTTTATTCCCTGTATAAAAGATTCTATGCAAAAAATGTTACAAGATTAAAATTCTGGTCTTTAAATATGAATAGGACAAGTGTAAATAAAAAATTGGTTGGGGAAAAATCAGGGCATTTTGAAAATGAAGCTTTGCGGCCACCCTGTTAACGATAGACTTTATCCATACAAAGTTTTTTTTTCTCTAGAGTATGATTTTTATCGTTTTTTTTAAACGCGGCCAGCGATCAGCAAAACGGAAATTTTGCTTAACATTTAAAACCTTGTCTGGGGAATTGCGCGGTGTATGTACATGCTAATAACATAGGCAGGGGAATAATAAAACTTTTTACAACCTCCCATTTCTTATACCGTTCACGGCTTCAGAAAGTTATAGTATTATGCGTAACCATTTATGTATATTTCATTATTTGCGTTTTGTTTCGCCTCTCCGCAAAGCACTACTGGATTCTTGAGATTCCGTTAATATGGAAGAGTGTCGGCCATTGCACTTTTGCATTATCATGAGCCACTAATTTCCTGAGCTACTGGAAGCACGCTGCCATTAATTATGGGAAGATACTATTGACTATGAAAGGTAACACGACAAGATAAATAATTTAATATGTCATTAGTCATTCACTGCAACAAGACAAGCACGATTCTACAAATAAAAAAAACGTCAGAGCAAGATAGGTTGCAGGTTTTAAGCTTTGAACTTGTCCAAACACATCAGTGAAGAATGCAACCTCGAACTCTTAAAGGTTAGCTCCATTTACATGGTAATAACATAATGTTTTCAAACCTTAATTACCCATCAGGTGCGTGTCTGACACTGAATGGCAAGTCGAAAACAGTGCCTTGCATAAATATCGAAAAATTAAAATACTATTACCAGATTCAATTAAAATCTTCCAGAAAGCAGACATTATGAAATTAGGCAATGGGTTTAAAAGTTCATTATCTTTAAACGAGTATTTTCATAATTATACTTCACATTAATATGATGGATGATATAATTCGATCTCAATCATAATAATCTTAATTTTAATTATAGATACATTATTATTTTAATATCCAATATGCGATTTAAAAGATCTCTTATAGGATGCAATTCTGATGATGCAATTTACAACATCCTTAATCTTACGTAATTTTTGCAGACTGAATTTTTTCATTAATTTATTTAAGGATTATCCAAAGATAACGTGAGATTTATATTTTAAAATAAGAACAGTTGACATTTGAACAAAAAAAAAATAACGAATTTTCAACACAAAAAGACGAATTTTTTAATTTTCAACAAAATAATAAAATTTTTAACGAAAAATATAATCTTCAGGAGAAAAAAACTGCAAAAAAAAAAGAAATAGAAATAAATAAACGAAGAAGGCAAATAAATAACTAACAAGAATATTAGATCAAGGTAGCTGCAAAACTTCATTTTCCAAATTTTCTCATTTTTCCCTGACCAATCTTAATTTCCCTGACAGTTAATATATAAAGTCCAGAATCTTAATCTTGTAACATTTTTATCATTCAAATTTAATATCCTTGACAGTTATTTAAAGTTCCCCTCATAGAAACCTGACTTTTGCCAGATTTCTTTCAAAATCCCTGACTTTCCCTGACCAATAAAATTCCCTGCTTTTTCTCTGATTTTCATTTTTTCCCTGACCTACAGCCATCCTGGATACGTACTCGAGTACTGTAAGATTAAATTAAAGAAGGTGCGGATATTTTATTTGATTTGATCGTGACATGACGTTTGGCAGAAAAGAAAAGTTTTAATACAAAGATGAACTATGGATTGCTATATTAGACGAAAAGGATTTCTTATTACTTGAGTAATAAAATATCCTTTGCGTAGAAAATTGCAATTGTAGCCATTTCTACGCATTTTCTGCTTATAATCGTTCAATTATAACAGAAAGATAAATCACGGAGTTATAATTTATACATTTACTGAAGGAGTATGTGATGAAGATTGTATCAGTAAAACCGCAAACTTTAACCATTATCTTGAAATCTGAGAAGTTCTTGAAAATGAATACGCACTCTAAAGTCACATGTAATATTGTATAATCAAGACCCTAAGTCTGAGATCTTACTTTCTGGAAATTTGACAAATTTTGACTGAACGATCAAATTATAAAATTGTCAACATTCTAAATTCGAATCACTCAACACTGACTGATTAGAAGTCTGATACAAATAATGCCGATTCGACGACTGACAAATCAGTCAAAAGTGAATTTTGAAATCAGTCAATTTGACTAATGGTGAAATGCGTCATTTCAAATTAATCAATCTATTGAATATTCAACTAAAAAAATGAAATTTTAACCAATAATAAACCAATAATGTGCAATAAACAAATTTAAATTTAAACACAAAAACGAATTTTTAACAGAATTGTTTAATTTTCAAAAGAAGAGATTAATTTCTAACTAAAATGATCAATATTCAGCAAAAAAAATTTCTTAAATAAAGTAGTTTCAACTTCTAACCAAGTAGTTGAATTGTCAACCAAGAAAGATGAATTTTCAACCAAGAAGATTAATATTCCACCAAAAAGACGAATATAGTTGAATTTGCAACTAAAAATGATTTGAGTTCAACCAAAAATGAAATACTTAAATTTTCAGTTAAAAAATTCATTTTCAAACAAAAAAAAAAACAATTTTCAACATAATAGTTAAATATTACCCTTGAAAATGAATTTTCTTAAAACTAAAATGATGAATATTTAAGGCAGGATTCCACTTTGGAACGCGCGAAAAAAATGCTATTTTTGTAAATTTTTTTAAAAAACATTAAAAAAGATATTGATGTAGGGTTTATTATGCTTAATAAATAAACTCTTAAAATATATTTAAAAAGTTTTTTTAGTTTATTTTATGCTCTCTATATACATTTAAATGGCACTTTCTCGAACCCACGTTTTTTACCGCTTGTTAAAAAAATCTCCGAAACTAACGAATCGATTGGTCTGCAATTTTTACCACATATTCTATACATATACACCAACCGGTGGTAGCAGATTTATATGAACATTTTTATTTTTACTATCATTTTTTTGCAAAAAATAAGCAAAAGAAATTGATTTTTTGTTTCGAATTGCCGCCATTTTCTTTGTTGCATGTAAATAAAAAAATATGCTACCACCGGTTGATGTATTTATAGAATATGTGGTAAAAATTTCAGACCAATCAATTCGTTAGCTTCGGAGATTTTTTTAACAAGCGGTAAAAAACGTGGTTTCGAGAAAGTGCCATTTAAATGTCTATAGAGCGCATAAAATAAAATGAAAATTATTTTAAAATGTATTTTAAGAGTATATTTATTAAGCATAATAAACTCTACATCAATATCTTTCTTAATGTTTAAACAAAAAATTTACAAAAATAGCATTTTTTTCGCGCGTTTCAAAGTAGAATCCTGCCTTAAAAACAACAAAAAATTAAGTTTTGAACAAAGTTATTCAACTTTCAAACAAAGAAAACAACGGATTGAACCAAAAAGAGGAATTTTCAGCAAAATAGACGAATTCATCTGTTAAAACGACTGCTTTGTCTGTAGAAATGACTAAGTTTTCAGTCGAAGCATGCTTGATAATTTAATTAATCACATTTTTACTGATTAAAATTTAGAGTGAAATAATTTCCGCTTTCGTGTGATTTTTTAAATGAAAAAAGATCTCGTTTAATGATTACCTTGTCAAGAAGATGTTTTTTTTAAACTGCGTCTTATTATGAATAATTAAAAAAACGTTTCAATATAATTGAAATCGGCAAAGTCATAAAAGTTAAAAAAAAAGGACAAAAATGTTCAATTTTCAATATATCCTAAGTTTTTTAAATCTTTCAACAATTATTTTAGATTTTTTCGTTCATCACTTAAGAGGACATATACTAAAACTCTAATAAAAATCACTAGCAATAGATCAAATTCTTCAGATGATTTATCATGGAATTTTTCTTGAGACATTTCGCTGTTATTTATCATTAATTATCCACTGTACGAAGCTATCCACTGTAGGGAGGTTTCCCTTAATCCTGTCGAGTGTAATTTATGAGTATAGATGCGTGCAAATAAGCAAATAGGCAGCGTAATAAAATCAATGTAAGGCACCCGATTATATCGCACCTCCGGCAATAAACAGGTCGCGCGTGTTTCAATGGGCGAGAGCAGTTTGCGACAGAAACCACATAACAGACCTAGCCCGCGGTATAATAATGCGGTATATAATGTCCCGGAAAAACGCCGATTATGCGAATAAATATAGCAACATGCAATGCACAACTTTTATTGAATACTCGCATGCGTGTTTTGTACAAAACGGCGTGTTTATTCGCGCAAGAAGCCGCATATATTGAACTCGACTTAATCCAGATCTTTATTACCTCGTACGTAACTTGGCTTGCAAAGTTCAGTCAAGAGGAAGGGAGTGTCATAATAGGAGGAAGAGAGACCGAATCTTGTTTGGATATTGGTCTCAGGAGCGGGATTTAATTTCTGAAGAAGACTTGGTTTCTCTGCCGACGTAACCACATTATGCAAAGCTTTTGCTTCGGGTTAGCCTTTATAAGCTGGGAAAAAGGGATAATAGCTGCAAAGACGATAAGTTTAGTTTCAAAATAACTTCCCAAGGAACAAAGATACTTTATGGCATTCAAATATTTGTGGCGAGTCATGGCACGATTACAAATTCCAGGTTACTTCCTAGCTTTTCCAGGCTTCCAGATCAGTTATAGGAACACGGAATTATTAATTTCCCTACGGAAGAAGTTACTAAGAGTCGTAAAAATATTTTGTCTACGAATTTCAGTTTCAAGTGGTTTTTAGTTCTTCGAATTGAGCTCAATAATCTATGTTAACATAAGCTGAAGGAAGAATCTGAGAATGAGGCCTTTTGCGGTCAGCCCCAGGGATCAACTTGAGCCAAGTTACTTGACCCATTCCGAGACATGAACGGCGATTTAATTAGGATCCTGGCGAGATGAGTACAAGTAGGATGTAATCTCAGGTACTTTCAGAAGCGCATTCCGCTCCAGGAACAGATGCACAAAAACCTTTTCAATGTTTATAAGTCTGTTATTTTTCGCAGACAAAAAGTTTTCTCACTTCTCAGAGGGCTGTTAAGAAGAAAAGGGCTCCGTACTGACTTTATTAATAAAATTCAAATATTATTTGAAACAAAAGTAAATTTGATATTGGTTAATTGCAAGACTCAATTCGGACTTTATATTCAAACATGCTGTTGAAAATGTATACAATGTGGTCAATAGCAATTAATTTAAGGTACAGAGAAGTCAAGTCGCGCAAGTGATCGAGGTTAAATTTCACGTCACTCGCATAACGATGTAGAAGCGAGCTGTTCCATCGGAGGCGTTTCATAATGTTCGCAGATAATGACGAAGGTGTACATCATCATTATGCGATAGGTCGATCAATTTATTATTGTTCGCAATAATAATAACGATCTTTGTTATGCCGCCAAGACGCAGGGGAAAATAAAAATATATAATGTGAAAGGAATTGTATATCCCCTTCGAATACAATAAGTTTCTTACGATTGCTTATTGCTGGTGTGAATGACGATCTGAAATAAGCAGCCTGTGAATCGATCGATAAAAAACTATTGCAAGTTAAAAATAGACAGTTGCATGATTACCCGCTCTTTTAATAGGTTTCAATATGCTAGTTCAAACTAACCGACGTTCAATCGAAAAAAATTAATAAATTTTTTTTCAGTAAGATGACTTCACGATATGGGTCAAGCGAGTCGTAAACGTGATTAAACCACCTCTTACAAGAAAAAATTGGTGAAAAAAAGCTTTTATTACAATGTATGAAGATGTGTTTATGCTATTTTCAGGTATTAAGTGAAATTGATTTGGCGAGAAAATCAGATGTTCCAGTTTGTATCACGGACATTAGAGCGATTCAAATGAAGCTAGCGACCATGAAATCGCGATGAAGTCTACATCGCACAAAAACAACAGGTTGATCGATGACTTTCGTCAACTTTATTGTAGCGATCGTATTCACTGATTCTAGGAATCGCGGATGCGCCTACGTCGACCCAGGCGAGGAATCATTCTTTAAGAATGTTAACTGCGGCCTCTTCCAGCCTCGGGCAATATATCACGCCATAATGCATATGAATATCACATAGAACTATCATTATCTAAAATACCACAAGTGATTAATCTTTGGCCTTTAGACTACCGCCACATGTGTCGGAAAACTTGTACCTTCATGAACGCTTGCGTTTACGACGTATGTCATTCAAGAGTGCGAATGAATCTACAAAACCGCGAAATGGAATGAGGACAGTCCAAAATGAGAAAAGATTGTCACTATAATCGAATGCAGCATCCATCAGTAGAAACTGCGTCGCTTTTGCATTTCTTTAAGAACCGATGACATCTATGATCTATGATCTATGAAATAAAAATATCGTTGACGCAATATACAAGAGAATCAAGCGATATTTCATAATCGATAATGATATTCTTATTGATGCTATGTATTTTGCAATCTGTTATTTACTTTTTGTTTTTTCTTTTCTGATCTAAATCGAGATGGGAGATGATTGGCTAAGTCTGCTTTGTTCTAAAAAGTCGCGTTCGCGGAAAGTTCACCGGTCTGAAATTATGGGCAAAATCCCGAAGGGACGAAAAACTTGTCGGTTTGTGGCGCTGAACGCGAACGCAACATCATGGTATGTAGTAGTCACTAGGATATGTTATTAGCGACGTATATAATTACGTTATAACCATGTCGTAGTTAATTTTTCCAGAGTTATCGCGTGCACAAACCACTCCTTCTGGAGACAGCTTTACAAATCCGCATTCGTTTCATTTCAAGACTAGCCGTAAAGATGTAAAGATTGGAAAGCTGATGGATTTCTGCCATTTGCATAGATATTCTGCAGAAAACAGTAAGAATATATTTTCAAACGTAATTAGAAGATTGTCATTCTATGAAATGAAATAACTTTTTCTAACCCAAAGTACATTTACAAATTATATTTGCAAATTGCAGTTTAAATGGTTAGAGTGACCCCGCTCGAAGTGCCAAATTCCACACTATGACATCAAAGTACACAATCGTAGCCCGTGGATCGAACGGTTCGCCTGCTTCCAGATAGATTTTCCCTGAAACCCGTTTTATGACCTCGTCGAAGTGCTTATCCTACGACTGTCCTGCCTACGCGCCTATACTGTCCTCCTTTTCGCATTGATGCCTCCTCGAATAAGTGTGAGGTCTGAGAATTGAGAAGAGAAAGAAGGAAAAAGGAGTAGCAAAAAAGTAGCCTCTATATCCACACCATAGCGAATGGTAGTATAAGACATAATATACGTGATGGTGCGCGTCCGTAAACACGAACTGCCCGAAGGTGTAGCAGTGACTCAAACCTGAAGCACCCTCAGGGTGACTGGGGAACCCTCTTCCTTCTTGCTCTCTCTTTAAAGCGAGAACGGGAGAGACAAAGTTCATGCAGAAAAGTAAAATAAACTCGGCGCTGCCTTAGGCAAGATGTGTCTCCTCTCGTCTTTGAAGCCGAAGAAAGCGAATATAGGAACTGGTTTTCGATATTCCAAGAATCTTGAAAGACTAAGGTTAGATCTGCTTGCACGCTCAGTAAAGTCATTGCGAGATCCGACCTATGATGCATTCATGTAAAAAAGACAGGTATCGACTTTAACGATTATAGTCTTTAAGTTGTTAGATTTAACGCTTCGAGGGATTATGTAATTTTATTTTGGAAAGCAGAAAAGTGAGGTTAATTCATATCCATTACTTTGTATATATTTTTGTTAAGCCCAAGACTCAGTTTGAGTTTTAGCGAGTCAAATCGCACCTGATTATATTCAATTTTCATACCAGTGCAAACTAGACCACCCTGCTGACTAAGCGAATTAATGAGAAATTGATAAGATGGAGATGGGTAATGTTCTCTTCTTTAAAGTGATGATCTTTCAGGTTAATCTTAATCTTCATCTGGCTTGTTACAACCTTATTTGTAGGTAAAAATAAAAGAGTAAATGTGAGAGGTTCATCAGGAAATAGAGTCTTTAGACTTACATTATCCGCATCTTCATGCAGTCCATCATCCCCGCTTTCTTCAAGAACGAATCCCACGTCATTATTATTACTCGACAAGGACGGAAGCTTTCTCGGGCTAAGGCCCTCTCCATCCGTGTCTCTCTTGCGCTTCCCGTTCCTAGGATCGTTGAGATCAGAGTCATGCTCGTCTAACATGTCCGTGACCATCAGTTCGGAACCGACGCTAGTCGGAGACGCAACCTCGTCCAGTGGGGACATCGTAGATCTGTCAACCTCGTTGCCCTCGAGTACCGACATTCTAGGCTCTTCTTTTCTCTTCTATAGACCTTAATCCAAGGTGTTTATCAACCCTGAATACTATTCACTCTCAAATTCATTTTTGTCGTGCACTAAACTCATTGATCTATATTAAGTAACAAAAAATGCTATTGATACAGATACACCTCAGTCTACCACTCTACCTCAATATTGTAAGTTGGACCCGTTCCTGAGTCCTCATTTTCATTCATATTCACACTTCACTAATTACTTTCCTGATCGTCCTTCACCACCTGTTTATCACGTTTTAGCCACGTGATGGTTTGATCTTTCGTCATCGATCGCCAAGAACAGATCTTGGATACGAACTGATATTACCTACTATATCTCAGAGGATCCAATGTTTGATGAACATTCTCAATGTTGGAATGTTTACCTTCACTCAAAACTCACTTCCGAACACACGGCATGTCAGGATTGAACCCTGAGGACACGGTGACGTAGGGGAGACGTCGTCACGTGGTCAGGGAGTCACGTGGCCGAGTTTCGGAAAAGTCCTCGGGAAAGCACTTTCGCGCACGCGTATTGGTTAAGATCGGTGGGAAGACGTGAGGTCTGGACATACCGCTTTGGCGCGCGCGCCTCTCAAGAATGGCCTAGAGGCGAAAAGAGGAAAGGAGCCGAGTGGCGCCGCCCGCGGCAGGAGGGGGCAAATCTCCGTGCGTGGAGCAAGTGTTGAACTGCTACGGTGCCTGCTGACCACCACCACCATGACTAGCACCACCGTCTCCACCACCACCTGTCGGATTCGCCTTCTCCGTCCCAGCTTCTCATTCTTTCTGTCCCTCTCTTTGTCTTTCGATTCCTCTTCTTCCCGCACCAACTAACTGGACTGTGCGCGTCCTTATCGACTCGAACCCGTTTCATCCCGTTCGCGACATTTGTCCTTTTCTTCCTTTTCTTGTTTTCTTCTTTTTTATCATCATCCTTTTTATACGCTTGTCCTTTTCATATTGTTGCCCTTCCTTTAAACACCATCCTTTTGTTGTCATCCCTCTCTTTATTTTTGTCCTCATCTTCATCATGGACTTTATAGTCTATCTAGCAGAAGCTGGAAGTTATTTATCCTCTCTTTTCAGGAGAGCCCATTCTCTTCCTTGCTGAGCTTCTCACTCTCTTCTCGGCTGAAAAGCCATCTTCAAGCTCTGCTATCTCTCTCTCTTGTAGGCACATATGTGTGGTCTATCAAGGTGGAGAGTTCGATCAAGAGAAAGAGATGTGGGGAGAGAGAAAGAGAATGTTGACCCTCAATCCCCTCTTCCTTCACCAAAGATCGGTCCTCTCGCTGGTCTTCTCAGCATTAAGTCCCATCTTACGTTAAATCAGCCTGGTTAAGCATCTCCTCTATCTCCCATGCTTCCATGCCATAGGCATAGATTGACAACGATGCGATGCCGACAAGTCCTGTCTCCTCGCTTGGTTTGTTCATTCTGTCTAACCTTCCCAGATCACCAGATTGCCAGACTTCTTCGATTTCCTGTATACCTTCTTTCGTAACTGGCGAACAGATGCTACTTCTTCCGAACACGTAGACCTCTATGGTTTCCCGTCAGTTAACTACACTCCATAAATTATCCCTCGGTGATTTGCAAATCAAGGGTTTTCAGATCAACTACAGAGTATAATTTGATAACAGATTGATATAAATGAAGAACTACAAGTTCCAAAACCTTCAAAGTTATAGAGATAACGATTGGTTTTACTTCAACTGGAACTAGATTTACAACACTGCCAAAGAAGCATTTGAGATTCCTCTGCTCAGACGTTTTCAATTAAGAGAAATTGAAACCGATGTCTGCTCTCGTAACAGGTAATGATAATATCATGCGTCTCGAGTCCGTCAGATCCTAGACCTTCCTACCTTTCCTTGAGGTATTTTAACGACTGCCCTGTGATCGAAACTCGATTCCACTTGGTTCTCTGCCATTAAGGTGCAGTAAACTGAGCTTTTAAAGTTTAAACGTTCGAGAAATACGACAATACTGCTTCTCAAGTTCCATTGTGTAGACCGCTGATCCTATTCAAAGATGCAAATGACCATTGTTGTTCTCAGGATATATTTCCTATTAGTAGCTGCAGATCCTGTCTTCAGTTATGTACTGCGTAAGAAACGCCGACTCGAAAGCAATGCTCCCAGAGAGTACTTGTCACAGGACACGTACATATCTGTCTTGAGACATGTTTACGCACAAACAGGTTGAGAACAGGATAATTTCATGACAAAACTGACATTTTCTCAGAATACAGAGGTGACAAATTACTTTTCCGATAGAAAATTTGGAAAGGTGATTTTTTCTCATTTGCAATCAACACAGGAAGAACAAAGCGTTATTTTAAAACTGACATCAGTTTACAAATAACCTGTTTGAAATTAATTAATAATTACGTCAGGAGACGTGACACCTCCCCTTGTACATAGTATTTCTAAACGAAGTAATTGGTAGCTGATCTCTTTACATTGATCATGCTTTCCTTTTCGCAGTTCGCAGTCCGAATACAGATTTTCAGGTCTATTGATAAGCAAGTTTATTTATCCCTGAATCGCTAGTCCGTCATCGAATTAGCTTGTCACACCGGTGACATTCCTCCATACATTAACCCAAATACGACCAGGAGCAAAACGCAATGACCGTCTCGTTAAGAAAGAATGCGTCTGCTTCGGTAAACGCGCAGCTATAAACGACACTCTGTCGAAGTCACGACCCAAAAAGTCAGATTTATGTTACAGCGAGATATCATTCCGAAGGTAAGTCGACCTCTGCAATCGATTCTTATTACCCGTATGAAAATGAGCGAAAGACGTCGCAAAAAATCGATGAACGATGGGAAGAAAAACATTGTTGCTGATGAGCATTAAACGTCTTCCCAACAGAAAAATGACGCGAGATAAATCATGATTCACGATCCAGTGAGCCTATTATTTTTTGCAAACACGTGTAACTTCTTTTATTGAAAGACAGGTCGAATAATCTCTCGCGACGCTGCTATCTCTTCGTTTCGAAAAATCGATGGAGCGAACTGCTGATGAACACAACCGGATCGTATCTGTGCACGTATCGGGGCAGGCAAGACAGGTAAACGCGTCCTGGAGATCATTAGATACTAATAAACCGTTCTCCGGAATAAATTTATAAATTTATCCCAGTAGCGGAGCGAAACGATGTGGCGGTGGACCTTGGTGCTCGAGGCTTTCACCGGAGGCTGCTCCCTCCGGCAGCCGACATACCAAGACAGATCACCTCCCCCCCTTAACCCTTCTTCCATCCTCGTATGCACACCTGTCCGGGCTGGATGGATATTGCCTCTGCGATCTCGTTTGTTGCTGATACGAGAACTAGATTTTTCAGAGCATCAACCTAACCGGAAGATCAAAATTGAGGCTAATTCCTCCACTCATGGAGCCAAATACTTTATCTAGGGCAGACGAAATATCGATTTAGACTCTTAGTTTTTTGCTTACTGATAATGAATCTGAGTATTAATTTTTATTTCTGAGATAGAGCACAATTCTTTCGGTGTATAAAGACTCAGTTAACGAGTCATTGGCGAAACGAGTTTAGCTAATCTATTCCATCTGTTACGTTAATCTAGATCTGAGCCACATTTTATAGTTAATTTTCTGCAATTCAGTATTGACCCGATTGATAATTTAACAAAAAAGACTTCAATTTTTCGATAGACATAGAACATTTTTCATGTGATTTTCCTATAACGCTATTGAATTAAATTTCCTCTCATATTGTTTAATTCCATACAATTTTCCTTCGAAACATGAGAAAATCTGCCTGAAAGACGTGCCCGCAGTGTACACAGTGTATTGAAAATTTAGTAACTGGAGGAGAAACGAGCGACATTTTTTAGATTAACTGTCCTTCGATAATATGTCGCGAGGTCGCAACCGCTTTGATGCTTTTCCCAGGAGAAATCTTTGAGCATATTTTCACGTCTACTCCGGGGCGTCTCTGCCGGATACAGATAGCGAAGCCGTCTCATAGAATATGTGGGCACGTATGCAAGCTTCACAATATCCCCCTGATGGGAAAGGCCATCCAACCGGCGCGATACGATATAATGCCCGTTCGTGTAAAATATTACTGTAAAAATGGCCAAGTCTATATACGTATTCAGTATTCACCTATCTGCCGAGGCGACTCGCGCAAAGCGTTTATTATTATATCACGCCTTTTGTGCTCGGATAAGACTCGTGCATGCAGCCGGAGTTCGCGAGGGATCCGTTAAAAGCCCCTTCAAAAGCCACAGGAAATGTGCTAATTCAATACCCAGAAAAATTGTACTCTTGTGTTGAAATTAGTCAGATATATCCTCTCGCACGTATCAATCATCTCGGAGTAGCTGTTTGCAATCAATCAAGACGAGTTTAGTCCAAGGTTTAATCTAACCCAGTAAAAAAATTGTGGATACTAATGAAAACAAAAAATTGAAGTGAAACTTGGCACAGATAATTTTGATGACCACTGGTAGTCGGAGGCTGAGAGTGAGAATTACAAATTCTTGAAGCCACCAACTTGACATGGACCCATTTATTATCGAACCTGAAGACATCGTGTGATAAAATTTCACGTTTACCTCCCAGGTTCAGACTTGTCCAGAAATGTTGCATACCTCCGTACACCAGTTTTAACGACACCAGGTTCGGTCGTTAAATTTCGTCTTGAGTTCAGCGCCGGTTTCCCATCGTGTAACGAGCTTAAAGTGGACACCGGGCCAATCGAAAGAAGCATGCTTTTATGATACCAGGAGACTCAGATACACGAATGAACGTGAACGAACGGACGAAGAAGGTGCGCTGGTCACTGGGGCGTTGACCTGATGCTGGGCTGGACCAAACGAGTGTGAGTACAACGGAATCCTGGGGTGGACGAGAGGTCGGAAAAGGCTCAGAGCTCGAGAGAAAGAAAGAGAGAGATAGAAATATTCAAAGAAGATGCTGAGAGTGTCCAAGAGAGAGAGAGAGCGAGAGAGAGAGATTGATGAAAGAAAAATGCGGGACGCACGCACAAGGGACTTATCTGACCGAACGTCTTTCGACGTTTATATTAGTGATTCTCGATTCGAGGACTCTGAGTGCACTCTAAAAATAGTTGAGCCGATGATAATGAGCTGATCATTGTGTCAAGTGTCAAGTTACAATAGCAAGACATCTTATTTAATATTTACTTAAACGAAACCAATGTTCAAATAAAAAGGATTCTGCCAATTTAATTCGAATTAAAACAGATCGAGAAATCTTCATAATTTGTTAAGTCTGACAATGAGCGATGTGGATCGAAATAAAAATAATGATCAAGATGCATTTAAAGCAAGGACGATGTTGACAATGGTATGAAGTAATCGCGATCAATCACTTAGGCTCGAGACACCTTCGACAATATCGAACTCTTTGGTTGTTATGCAAGCAGGGTGACTCGTGTTACTGCAAAGTATTCACTTTCGACGGCCGCGAGAATTGGAGCGTGGCCAAACCAAACCCATTGCATCCTTGTTCATTGCTCTTGATTTATTGCCGGATCCGCAGTGGCGACGTGTCCTCGTTACCGCCGAATTTCGCATCCCTTTGATCCGTTCGAGCTCGAGATACCACTATGTTCGAGTAAAAAAGAAGATGAAGTAGCAAGCAGCCTTTTATTTCGAGAATTGTCGTTGATAATAAATCCACAGCATCATTTGTACGCTCTTTCTCGAGAACCGAGTCTGATACATAATTGTCCTGATAACGTAAATTACCCAAGTGTATAAATCGCCTTACATGCAGATAAAGATATCCATGTTCACCTTGAAATATTTCTGAAGAAAAATTGCTGTTTACGAAATACTCGGTGGTGATGATTACCATACCGCAAAACAGATATACCGCAGAATAGATCATCAGTGCACTTCAAGATGTTTCCAATCGATACCTGATGAGTCTATTATGAACGCCAGCTATCATAAATCGATCTCTGGTATTCGTCAGCACATTTCCTTGTTGGTAAAAAAATAAAATTTGTGATTACATCCTGATCGAAAAAAGGTGGCTTGTAGGGGGGACTAACTCGAGATGTGCTGAAAGAATGTACAATATCGTGCGGTTGATGCCATCATTTCTTGATCGCTAACCGCATGCAACATCTATAATCGTAGAGAATATTTGTATAAAGAGCACCAGCTGCAATAATATCCATGATCGCTACGTATTAGTGATCGGTTTCATTACAATCAATAATGAATATTGAAATGAATCATAATGATACATTTTAATTGTAATTGTCAACTTGTCCTCACTGTCCGATATTTTGAAATCGCAGCGAGAAATATAGATGACTTTTTCGTGGGTAGCTTTTACATAGATGTAGTGCAGAAAAGAAGTGGCAGTGGGCGTGTATAAAAGAACTTGCTGTGTTTACTACGCGGTGGTAAAGGAACGGAGAAACGAACTAATCAGCAGCACGTTGGCACCAGTTGCGAGCTGTTGCATGGCTGTATAGTGTATAATCGCGTGGTTGTGAACGTGATTGAAATAATAACGAATCTCAGTAAGTCACGCCCATATTGCTTGGTCATTGGTGGGAGCAACGATAAACCAAGTCCGATTATTAATGGTTGGAGGGGAGCTCCTCGGCACTTACGCTTCCGTTTAATCGCACGTTTGATAATGTCTACTCACAACCTACATGTAGATTGACGATCATCTGCTGTATTCTCTGTGATGTTTATATATAAACATGATAGATGGAATGGCATAATCTTAAATTGCCAGGAGTCTTCAATGAGATCTTCCAAAGATTACGTAGAACTCTTCCTCTGGTTCTGTCAGGTTATTTTCAGAATTACCTACCATTAATTCAATAAGTTTGAAGGATGCAGAACTGAAATTTTCTTATGACACTAGAGACTGTTCTTTAAATTGTACTTTAAATTTTTTCAGCAGTACTTTTTTGAACACACGGGATACTCTATGCGATAATTTGATATAACGTACTGCAAAAAAATGCTATAGGTAATTAAACTTTTAGTTAAAGTATGTAGTTGATCGGAGTTCCAGATTCACTAAAGTAGCATCAGCTTATTTGAAGATCTATATCATTAAACTCTTCGAACATGACCTGCATTCCGCGACCATTGAAGTATCGTGGGATTTCGAAAACCCTATCCTTAGGAAATTGCTACAATTTAATTAGCAATACAACCCTCATCCCCACCCCTTATTACTGAAGATACAACAAATAGACAAAAGAGCCAAAAGCATAGTAACCAAAACCTCTTTTTGTAACCTCATCAAAGGTTAATTTGTACGCATGTTACGGAATAAAACTCAGGATGAAAAATAGAATCCAAAAATAAGGACCAGTGTCTGTGAACTTTGAAATAGAAAAATGTGCCTATCACGTTCCAGGTTTTTCACCTATCATATCCAGGTACAAGAGCGGACCTAATAGGAGTGATCGGTGTTGTAAATAGGGTTTAACGTTGTGCCGCCGCGACCAATCGTTTCGCACGAGCGCGAGGACGATTACCGATTTTGCATTTTTCGTCCGGAACAATTTTCTGGAATGACGGAAGAGAAGAGACAGGAGATCTATTTGGGTGCGGGCGACAGTGAGGACTGTAGAGTTGCAGACCCATCAGATGGACGTGCTTGCATCTTCTTATACAGAATCTCGGTGCAGAGACCTCAGGGCACGTAGGCAACCAGGACTTACCGAACATTATCCGACTACGAGGTCTCGGGCAATGATACGTCGATCACGGGCATCCCCAGCATATGTAATTGCGTCTCCCTTCGCGATGCCCTCCAAGGTTTTAATTTCGAAGGTATGCCGCGTCCCTTTGCCTATTACATTGGGGGCAAGGCACACACCCCTTCACTTCAATCATTATCACAATTAAGCGCGTAAAGAAGGATTGCGAAAACATTTCATTCCATAAATATTTTCTAAAACTGTGCCAAATTTGTATGTATTGTCATTTTTTTCTTTTCATCAAGGAACAGTAATGCACATTCAAATAAAACATGATATTTAAATACTGTTGACTTTTCTTCAGTTCTCTCTTTGAAGTAGACGTCTGGGTTATGTCAATATATCGACTCCGTAATTGGATAAGCCTACTAGAACCTGACAGGAGTGAACCTTCTTTCGATAAATCATCTCCGGACATAGACTTCAGAAAGAGTTTGAAGTATGAATATTTCTTAGGTTTAATGTAACGAAACTGACCTCTTAGTTTATAAGTAAACCGCAGTAGAATAATTATGCAACAATATGAAAGAAATACCGAATTTTAAGTAGATTGCAAAAAACAAAAGTTAGCACTGTACACTATCCTGAGAAGAGTTACGTCTCAGACTCGACTCAAAAACAAATCTCTATTTTTTTCTATCATTCTATAAATCTTTTGGTAATTCAAGTTGGTTTTTTTCAGG
>CAKNWT010268389.1:0-11124 GCA_932066315.1 Andricus coriarius
TATTTGAATATTGAATTGGAACAATTAAACGTCCTTCTGCATTTGGTTTATTCCTTTCTTATTCTTTGGATAATTTACGAAGAATTATAAGTAATTTAAAATCACCCATAAGGGCTTCCAAGTAGTATAAATAATTTTAAGTCAACAATTTGGGGTGCCAAGTAGCGTCAGTAATTTGTTATCAGCTATTATGGGTTATCAGGTAGTTAAGGTAAATTCAAATCAGTAATACGGAATGTCAAGTAATGTAAATAATTTGTTTACAGATATTATTGGGTGTCAAGTGGTAAATATAAATTTCAGTCTGTCATATGGGGTATCAAGTAGGGTAAATAAGTTTGTATCGGCTATATGCGATTGTCCAGTAATATAAATGATTGCAAGTCAACAATTTGGGGTGTCAAATAGAATAAATAAATGGTTAAAAGTTATTACGGGGTATCAATTAGTAAGGGTAAATTCAAGTCAGCCATGTGGGGTTTCAAGTAGTATAAATAATTTTATTTTAACTATTATGATGTACCAAGTACTATAAGCAAATTCAAGTCAGCTATATGGGATATTAAGTAGGGTAAATAATTTGTTATGCATCAGCTGCAGTTGTCAAGTAGTATAAGCAAATAAAAATCAGCAATACTCTTGGTCAAGTAGTGTAAATAATTCTATGCTGGACTTAACGAGCTGTCAAGTAGTATACGTACTTTTATATCAATCATACGTGTCAATTAGTATAAATAATTTGTTATCAGTCTTATGGATGTCAAGTAATATAAGCAAATTTCAATCAGCCATAAGGAATGTCAAGCAGTGTAAATATATATATATATATATATATATATATATATATATATGCCGGTCATCGCAGAAAAAGATTCTGCAACGGTACAGTTCATTAATAACTTAATGAGTTTCAAAATTACATTCGTAATTCAGACTTCGAAACCTTTACCCTATTCCCCTCTTCTCCCCTTTTTAACACAATTTTTCTTCTATTGCTTCCTGTTTTCAAGAAAATTTCCCTTTTTATTCTTTTTTCGTTTTCTGCTTAAGTACCAAATTAATGAATAGAACTCAATAAGAAAATCCAACTATTTTTAGTCGAAAAGTCTAGTATTATATTTTTGGTTCGGAATTCATGTAGTTTGGTTGAAATTCTATTATGTGGTTGAAAATTTAATTATTTTATTTTGTGAAAAAGTCCTCTTTTTTGTGAAAATTCTAACTACTTGGTTGAAAGTTGAGCTAATTGGTTAACAAACTTTCTTGTTAAAGATTTATCTCTTTGGTTGAAAATTGAACTATTCTAGTTAGAGAAAATTAATCTTCTTGGTTAAAAAATCATCTTTTGGGTTAAAAATTCTACTTGATTGAAAGTTGAACTACTTTTGTTATGAAAATTTAATCATTCGGTAAAAAATGTATATATTTTGTTGAGCCCCTGGCATCTCTAAAATGTCAGTGTCCTGAATGTTCACCAGCGGACACCGGGCACTGATTGTTCATGAGGCCTTAATTCAATAAAAAGCATTGGAATAAACGAAAACAGTCAATTTTTTCATAATAAACATTATTTTATCACAAGTTTTGACTAGTCGTTAATCTAGAAAGCTTTGAAAACAACTTATTCCATTTGAAAAATTTTATCATAATTTATTGTCATTAATTAATTAAAATATTATGTCAATATTATGATATTATTATTAGTTATTAATAATTAATTAAACAAACGCCTGCATGCAAATGCTTTATCATTGATTTTTAAGTTATAAATTTTGAGTAATAAATCCTGATCATCGTGATGCACAATTTCAAAATTAATTATTTTTAACGACCTAGTTTCAAAATCCTAAATTAAGAGATCTTAAACTTTTAAACGAAGTGTGGAATAGTTTACTTTTTAACGCTTCAAGTTTTAATTATTTTAAATGTTTCCAGTTAGGAAACATGTAATTTTTAAAGCTTTTAGAAATATTAAACTTTACAGATTCATAATATTTTTTTATTTCTTTTTCATTTGGTGAAATCCTAGCTCACAGCCATAGGCCAATTTCGGGCTCTATACAATATACAGTTTTGCCTAATAATATTTAACTTAACAGATGTCCTTATCTTAGGTATCAGTAATCTGTATATTATGCATTTGCAAGTAGACGAGATCTTATTACATATTCGTTCGCGACATTGAAAAAACGTCTATTTTTTGGTCATCACTTATGTATAGTAGGTTAATATTGTGGCAGATAGATTCAACGGGCGATTGTATTCCGCATACAGAGTTCGAAAGCGGTAAATAGAATGGCTTATGGTGCCTATCAGAGATTCGTGGTAGTTTTAGTTTAATACACAAAATAAAGATTTCCGTCGTCTGATAATTGTCGTTGTCACTCGTTTGAAACGTTTTTATCCAACTTCAGATAAATAATGTCTCTGGGATTTACTGTGATGTAATCAGAGCCTTTTGGTGAGTATGTTCCGTCTTCCCGAAATACAAGATATTTTAGAAAGCGTTTCTGAATCTTCTCAAGCAACATCAAATCTGTCGTTTTTTTCGGAGTCCATATAATGGACGCATATTCCAGCTTAGATCTGACAAAACAATTATACAATAGAGTGATTGTTTCCGGATATCTCAAGTGCCTCAACGTTCTTATAACCCAACCTACTGCGCAATTGACAGAGGCCACGACATTACTTATATAAGTTTTAAATGACAAATTACTCTTCCTAGGACCGATTCCTGCGGGACTCCGGAGTTTGGATGAAAAACATCTGATGTGTGGCCCTTATACTGCACATAGTGATCTCGATTTTTGAGATAAAAATGCAGAAGCCTGCAAAGACTTGGAGCCAGGTCCAAAATATCTAGTTTCTGCTTTAGTATAGTAAGGTCCACTTTATCAAAGTCCTTAAAGAAATCCATATGGATGACATCTACCTGATGCCCAAATTTTAAAGTTTCGCTTACGAATTGTGTTGGACACATCAAATTATCGATGGTAGATATTTTTGCTGCGAATCCGTACTGTGAGCTAGAGAGTGAAGAAGTAAGAGCGTAAGTAATTTGCGGCAGTACAGAGTTCTCGAAGCTCTTCGCGAGGTTAGAGATAACTGCAGCTGGTCCATAATTTAAAATATCAGCTTTATCACCACCTTTTAAGACAGGATCAACCTTGGCCGTTTTCCATAACTGTGAAAAAATCCCAGTTTCAATAGATAAATTAAAAATGTGACATAAAGTTTTTGCTAATACTGCATGACAATCGTTTAATATGAAGCCAGGTACAAGATCAGTTCCCGATGTTCTCTTTGAAGGTAGAGCTTTCATTGCTTTGGTAACCTGATCAACTGTTAATCTGTAGGTATCTCTACCTAAATACTGGTTTCCAAACTTTGGCACGGATTCGATCTGGTTATTCGGTGGCGTATATATATTATTAAATCGAGTAGCAAATGCCGTTACAATATCAAAAATATTCGTTAATGCAGTTCCATTATAATAGAATTTAGAAAGTATTTATTACTTCCCTAGGGCTAAACAACCCTCTAAGGAACAAATTTTACAGATGTTTTACAAACAAAAATGTGACAACTCTGGTCAACCGACGATTATGAGGCTGGTAAAACAAAAAGAATTACAGATGGATAAAGATACAAAGAATATATCATATAATGAATATGAGTCATATATGCTAATTTAAGCTTGTGGTTGGCAAAACCTATACCATTAGATAACTTAAGACTTAATTGTTAGATAACTGATATAAACCATGGATCGAGTTGCAAAGATTTAATTGTTATAATAATAAGGCGTTATAATAAAACGACGTAAAACGTCACCAAAAGTTTGATAAATTAACAATACACAATTCACCAGTCCATTATTTTAGGAAGTCTAGTAACTCCTTTTTCTATGTTAATATAATTTCAAAATGACGATGGATTATATCTAAGCCCAGCCTCTCTACATCGATCATAATCAATCAGCGCCTGCCTGATTCGTTGATTAATGCTCTTTTTGAGTATGCAACACTATTCATGATAGAACTCAGAAGGATAATCCCAACTTTTTCCCAATATTTATGTTTCAATCTGATATCACGAATTATATCTCCTGAAAACCAGGGAGGGTAAACTCTACTACTAGTTTTACTTGAGAAGTGTGAATTATTTTTATCCATTAATGCTAAGAATTTATTGTAGAAGACATCGCAGGCTTCATCAACCTCAGTTTGACACAATTCTAAAAAAGACCAGTTCTGATTGTTTAGAAATACATATAAACCCAAGTAGCTGCCCAGTTTGAAGTTGAGTCGTGAAACACTATTACAATTTTTATACTTATTTTAAATGCCTGGTAGTGCATATCCTCCGGAACAATTGGATTGCACGGCGTCTCAACTCCACAATCGCAACTCGCAAAAACTAAATCAAGACAGACACAGTTCTGATTTACTATTTCATTTGCTTGCTGTAGATCATAGAAAGACACAAGAGAGTTAAAAGTTTCAGATCTAGTAACATGAATACTGTTTTTTGAATAATCTAAAAACCCAGGCGAATTAAAATCACCAATTATCACTAATTGGGAGTTCAAAAATTTCGTTACATCTTGAATTATTTCTACAAAGCATCTAATAGCATCTAAATTAATACTGGGTAGGATATAAACTAGTAGCGAGACACATGTCCAATTTTTACCCGGAAGATTAGCAGCAATAAAGCCTATATCAACACAACCAGCAGCATTTAATGATAATACTACTTGAATTGAATCTATATTTGAACGAACGGCTAATAGTGCACCACCGCCCCTTTCATGAAGTCTATCACTCCTCTATACAGAAAAGTTGTTAGCACTAAAAAGCTCATCAGACGAGTGTCTACAGATAACCATGACTCTGTAAGTGCTATAACATCATACATACCGATATACGCGAAGCAGTTTATTTGATGTATTTTCATGTTTGATCCCCTTACATTTTGGTAGAAGATTCGAAGGGCTTGAGAATGACGACTGCTCCTTATGAGTGATGCTGCTGCCGCTGAGTTACCTTCACGAGATGAGGCATCCCATTTCGATGATGAATCGCCAAGCCTTTCTTCCCTGCTTTGAGTCTGCTTGCCATCAAGAAGATGCTCAACCGATTGTTTATCCAATTGAGGATCTGCCATCCCATTATTGTTAAGGGCCTCAGTTAGGTTGAATACAATAACATTATACTTTCTGAGAAAGCGATCTTCCCACTCTTTCAGTACTTTATCTCCTGCATTTGTAGCCTTTTCCAGAGTAGTAACTTTCAATTCGGTTCTCTTTGCCAGGTCGCTGAGCTTCATTACTTCTGCTTCCACCGTTACGAGTCTGCTGTTGAAAGAAGCCAGGTCTTCTTTGACTTCAGTTACGGATGCTTCTAAACCTTTAATTCGGGTTGTGACTCTGCCTTCTGAATCCTTCATTTCTTGACGCAAGATTTGCCTAAGTAGATCGATGGTGAATGTTCCAGTGCTTTGTGCTGGCATGAGCATAGTAAAAGCAGGCACATCAGTGTTAGAGCTGAGTTGTGGGTGGCTGAAATTCTGCGGCCCTGTAGTTTTGTCTTTTATCTCACTTCTGTCAACGAGAGGCGACGTTTAACGTGAGCCACATCGCCTGGAATAATATCCTGCATCCGTTTTTTAGCGTTCCAGCGCATTGTGAATGGTATAGCGCATTACAGCCATTTCATTTAACCGGATCTGATAGAATCGGCTGTCTGCACCTCCCATCGTCGCATATGGATGGTTGCGACAAACGGTTTTCATTTACTTTGGGGTTTTCAGAAGACATGATACTTGTTAGCGGCACGGAAATACAGTGCTACAGTTTATAGGCACATAAGCAATGGTCCCAGCTGATACAAACACACTTACTATACTTTATTGCAGCCTTGTCACCCAGGACGTTTAGTGCAAAATTTACCCAATCACTGCCTACAAATACCATAGTTCCAAACTTTCCAGCTCAAAATCCAATTTACACACAATATAAATCATTCCACTGCTCTGCAGGCTCCCCTATTTAATTAAAACTGAGATCTTTTAGCTTCGAAGAGCATTTAAAAAGAAAAGCTCAGTGGTTTGATCACTCAATTCAAGCACTAGGAGACAGTACGGTACAGGCGAAATTTCACGACCAGAAAAGCCTTCGGCCTTATTATAATAGTATATGCCAAATTTTTTTATTCATATTTTTGATTAAAAAGATGTATCCAATTATTTCATATTAATATTATAGTTTTGTATGTGCTATTTTAAAACACTTTAGTTTTCAAGGTCTTGAAACTACAGCTTGTTTGCTTTAAAAGCTTAGATGTGAAAATATTTGGCTTGTAATTTCTTAATTTTGCAACGTTTTGAGTTTCTAATTTCACCATGTGGTATATTCAAATACAAATATGAAAAATATGAGAACAATTTCACTATTATATTTTCAAACTTGCAACATTTTATGTTAAAAGCCTTTATAGTAAGGTTCTAACTTAAAAAGATTTAAATTCAAATGTTCTAAGTATGGTTTTGGTTTCAATTTAAAACATAGAAAATTATCTGGTTTTTCGAATTATTTAAAATCGTAGAAAATCAAATTGTAAGACTTTATAAAAATTGTTTTAATAAATGCCAAAAAGCATTTATTTTCAATCAATCCTAATTAAACGTTCATTTCTTCAACAGTTATATGTACAATGGCTTTAAAATTTTAAAAGTTTTTATTCAAAAATACGTCCAAATGTAATGAACAGTGTGTGATGAAAAAGTCATTTTTCCACAGAAACTTTTTTCCTGCACTGTGTCGGAGGCTGGCGAATTTTTTCATCTGCTACCGAAAAACATTGGCTGTGGCATTGGCGAAAGATTATAGACTAGAAAACCATAATACGTTGACTTTTTTGTTTATTTACCAGTTACATGAAACATACTTTAATCCGAATTCGGATCGCAATCATTAGAATTAAGTTTTACATGTTTTTTGTTTTTATTAATGATGTCGAGGTTTTGTGTTCGCATGCTCCACTCTATAATCCAAAAAAAGTGGACGGCGGTGACCTACCGGAATTTCTTCGATTTATTGTCGAGTCAATAGGGTAACCGTGCCATTTTCCATGTTTATTTTCGCCCGTCTTTCACGATTCGAAGCAAATTTATAGCTTCCAGAAAGAAATTTATGAGTCTGCAATATTGCAAAAACATCACCATCGGATGTTGATAATACAATTTGTTCTTGGGTTGGAACAGACCAAAACTGTCTCCTTTCTGTACACATTTTAAGTAGTGCATCGGCAGGAAAAGTGTATCTTCGCAGTTCGAATACCCACTGCGGACTCACATTGGAAATAAGCCGAATAAATCTAAATTGGTCAAGTTCATATTCACACCCGTCAGAATAAGAAATCGTTCTAGGAGGAACCATGCACCTGGTAACAGGAGGACACCTGGCAGGAGGGGCCACGGTCCTGGCAGAAGGAGACCTGGACCTGCAACGAAGAGGAGATTCGGCAGGAGGAAGAGACCTCTCAGGTGGATCATTTCTTTCAGAAGAATAAGAAGATCCACTACGTTGAACGCCAGGAATAGGGTCGCCATTAGGTAGACATTCGAATTGTGAACTTAACTCTGCAACAAGAAAGGGAGAATCTCATTTTTTAACGTTGATATTTCAGGCGGAAAAAACGCCGATCCTCAAAACTACGCCAAAATAAGTGTAGCTTTGAGTTGTAATAAATTACTTACGCTGTGGCGGTAGTGTATAATATTTTTAATGATTTATTAAATAATTTTGAAGTATAATTTAACTGCGCAAGGGTATTAAAAAGCATAATTGATTTGTGAAAAAAATTTTTTAAAAATTTTATTATATATATATTATGAGTTTAATATATTATTATATTTACCAATAGAATTAAGGATGATTGTCAAGTTGAAAACCAGAGTATACAGGATCCCCATTTTGTCCAAGAGTATGAAAAACTGAATAATTTTTTAATGAAGAATTTGGTTAAATGTGCAACGAAATAATAGCTTGGTTCTTAATTATGATCGACTATATAATATATCCTATGGCCGTTATCTTACAGATAACAGGCGTGACGCTTACACATCTGAGCTATTTATATTTTATTACGCTTTGGCAAACAAGAGATTAATCCTCTTTTTCTTAAAAAGTTATAGCCACGAGATCTCGTATACATTGTTGTAAAAATTTGGATTATTTGCGACACTGCGTGAATAAGCCTTTTAGTGGCTATTTTCAGTTTGTTTATCTATTAATAAAGAATAAAAATAACTAGCAACATTATACGCTCGCTACAGAGCGGGAAACAGTGCATCGCCGATTAATAAAAACAATAAAACAAGGTTAGTATGATTCCAATTTTAAATTATATAGTTTATTTACTTAAAAAGTATTATCTGATAAGAAATTTGAAATAATTAAATTTTGAATGCCTACATCTCGTAAGGTTTTTTAAGGCAATTTAAAAAAAAATGTTCACAGATTAATTTGAAAAGGGGCTTTGAAAATTGAGAAGCTGCTTTAAAAATATTCAGTTTCAATTCTAAAACTAACTCTTATTTTAATAAATAAAAACTAAAATTAAAGGTTGATGGTAAACGTTACCCCAGAGGAGATAAACCGTGCTTACAAAAAAAAATTCTTTTGATAGAATTTTTTCTGGGATATCAAGAATATTAAGCCAGGCATTCCTTACCTCACACATATCCGTACTTTCGCTAATATGTACATGCAAACCTTGCAGTTTGAAAAAATTGACATTCTACTAAAAGGTGATACACAGGTTCTTTATTAAAACTATCCTCATGACAGTAGATACAATAACCATCAACATTCAAATTGCAGGTCTTATTCTTGATTATAAATTTAGGTATGAACTTATTCATTAACCTTAATTGTGCTATAATTCTGATAAAACCGAGTGGTGTTCTTGACAGAGTTAAATATTTCTGAGGTCCTTCTCGCTAGGTTAATTGAGGATAAAGTATTAGAGCAGATGAAGGGTGGGGTCGCTGTAAATCTTCTAGATATAATATTTTATCATAAGCTCTTATCCATGCGGATTTATTCTTTTGAAGAGAGGCAAGAGAAAGTAATTCCCAAATCACCCTCTATCCCAAGTTTTTTTAATATATTTCGAACCTGGCGGGCCCAGTTGTATTTCTCTAGGGTTGACAAATCATATTTTAATCAATCCAGTTTTCTTAATCTTAAATAACATTTCGTACGGTATCGATCGTCGGACATATTGAGAATTTTTTCTATACAATTGAGAATTGACCAAAAAACTGTAACTACAAGTTGAGGTGCACCTATTTATAATCTAATAGCATATCCAGCAGTAATTTGTGGAACATCCATGATTCTGTTATAAAAAGTGGATTGAACTTTTTCTATAAAATCTAAATACCTGAGACTTTATATGTGCGCACCATACATTAAAACGCTGGATATAAGACTATCGAAAAGTCGAACAATAGGGTTCCATGAGTTAAGTTTTAATCTGTGAATCAGAGAAATCGTTGCTCCTACAGCGAGGTTAGATTTACGATCAGCTTTATCTTTCGCCCTGACAAAAAGTGCAGATTGGGTGAATGAGGTGCCCAGGTAGATATAACTTTTAACAATATCAATTTCGGAGGTTCCGTACATAAAAGGTGGGTATTTTTCGTTATGGCCTTTACCTCCCATTCTGAAGATTACTATTTTTGTTTTTTCTATGTTGACTTCGAGCTCATTTATCCTACAGTAATCCAGTAATTCTTCAAGAATCTTACGCATTCCAACCAGGGAGTCCGCGAAGAAAGCCAAATCGTCGGCGTAAGCTAAGAGCAATATTTCCAACATATGGTCTATTGATACACCTCTGATACCTCTGGCATACATAAATTCTTGTAAATCAGCAATTAAAAATGTAAACATTGTTTGACTTAGAATCTTCCCCTGCATGACTCCTTTCGTTACATCTATCGATCCGGAGACGCCCTTATTTCCCTTGATCGCAATGATAGCTTTAGAGTACAAATCTATTACCAGTCTAATAAATTTGGATCCACAACCTTTAGAGATTAATTTGTTCCATAAGATACTATGACTAACTGATGTAAAGGCTGATTAAAAGTCAACATAGAGTACAAAAAGTTTGCCTCCGTTCAGTCTCAGACGATTTTGAATCATTGCGTTAAGGGTAAAGATCTGATCCGTAAAACCTCTGCCCCCCCCGCCCCTGAAACCTGCCGGCCACTCTGAAAGGAGTTGCATGTCTGCAGACCAAGCTGTCAGCCTTTTGGGAAGAATCTGCGTAAATATCTTTGTAATACAGTTAACTAATAGTCCAGTCAACGAAGCTTTTTTCACAGAAAATACTGATCGTACAGAAAAAATAATGTGACCATGTGGTTGAGGAGGTAATTTTACATAAAAAACGATTTCAAATACATTTTGATAAGTGTGAAATCTTAAGAATCGAGCGATTTTTTTAAACGGCGATATATATATAGATATAGTCCGCGTGCTACTCTCGCCGACTGATGCTCGTGCTCTATCGCGCATGAGCTGGCTCGCGCGCGGAGAATGCGAACTGTACAGTGCGAGAGATAACAACAACGTAAGCAAAACACAACAAATTATACTAGCCCAAACAAATAGTTCTGAGCAGAGAGTCTTCCATTTCGGCGCGTGTATGGTACAACAATATTGACAATTATTGGTGCACATAAAGTTGTATTCCGCTTGTGAAATTTTTGTTGCCTGTGTCAGTGATTCGATGAAAATATTTACGGTAAAAGCTAGAGTATTATATAACGAATATATTATAACGAAAACTCGTTTTGGACGTACGTCTGCGCTTGTTTCATGCACAAAGGTAAGTTTTTTGTGTGTTACTAAATGTCAGTCACAATTTCATAAGCTTCTGAGTGATTCATTCGAAGAATTATTAAATTGTAGGAACTTCAATTAAATTCAGATATAGTCGAAGATCCTAATAAGACCGCTCCCAGTAAGACCGCTTCCCCTCATCCTTGCTCGAGCTTGCCGAGGTGTTTGCCCCACTCTCACGCTGACTTCGAAATTCCAGT
>CAKNWT010268395.1:0-18019 GCA_932066315.1 Andricus coriarius
AATATGACTTATGTGGGACAGACTGGCAGACTTCTTAATACTAGGGTGGAGGAACACAAAAGTGATGTTCGTTTGGGACGCTGTTATAAGAGTGTTCTTGCTAGACATACGAGAGGGTTTGTTGATATTGACCATGAGTTCGACTGGGATAATGTTGAAATTTTACATAGTGAAAGTAATGAGAGAAAGAGATAATTCATGGAAATGCTTTATATTAAAAAACAAAATAAGTTGTCTATTAATTTGAAAACAGATTTGGATAAATTAAACAAAAGTTATTCTAGTATGATTAATTACATTTAGAAATAGATTTTCATGAGTCTTGACTTTCTCTTATTTCCTGTTCGATCATGTTCATAACGGATTTGCCTTCATACCCACACTTAGTTCTCAGGTATCCAGGAGGTAGCATCGTATTTTCGTTGCTGTTCCCACCTGGTCTAAGTTTTCTTACCTTGATAAGGGTGCTGTGTGAGCACCGAAACGTTGGTGAATATTATCCATGCTTTTTTATTGTGATTTCAAAGTAATAAAAATAAAAAAGACGAAAGAAATAAAAAAGAGAAGGAAGGGGATTTGGTTGGTTGCCTTCTCATTTTTTTTCCCTCTTTTTAATTTTTGTCCAAAGAAATCAATTTTTATTTTATTTTCAGGAATTTATTCATTGAATTAAATATATGCAAATTAGGCCAAAATATTCATCTTGAACCATTTTTATTAATAGATGGTAGTGCGATGTTATGCGTTTGAGTAAATAATTAATTAAAAATAACGTAAGGTAAAAAATTGACATACTTCGGACCAAATAAAAAAGAAGACCTTATCGATGTTAAGAAGATCCTTTCATACTCCAACGTTTCAAGCGACAAATGCTCTCCTCATCAGGAACAAAGATCCACGTCAATTATAAGTCCTTAGAAAATATCGGAAAAAAACCACAATGTCGAAGTCCATAAAAAATGTTTTTTTCATGCTCTTATATTCCATCTTCAAGTGTTCTGTAGTTTTGATATTTTAATTTTTGATAGAATAAACAGTAATAAGGTCCAGTAACACGGACATATTAAAAATTCTTCAAAAAATTACTTTTATTTAAATTTTAAAAGAAAGACAGAACAAATTTCCTTTTCAAATTTAAAAAAAAAAGTAATTTTTTGAAGAATTTTTAATATGTCCGTGTTACTTGGCCTTATTACTGTTTATTCTATCAACAATTAAAATATCAAAACTACAGAACACTTGTAGATGGAATATAAGAGCATGAAAAAAACATTTTTTATGGACTTCGACATTGTGGTTTTATTCCGATATTAAAGGATCTTCTTAACATCAATAAGGTCTTCTTTTTTATTTGGTCTGAAGTATGTCCATTTTTTTACCTTACGTTATTTTTAATTCATTTTTAACCAATTTTTTCATACAAAAAAATGGGTTTGTCAACCTTTACCACTTTTACGCCAAGTTTTTTTCTAATTTTTCTTCATGCAATTGAACATTTATATTTTAATATTATTATTTTCATATGAGATAAAAATACATAAAAATAGAATAAATATTCAAATATAAATAAATACTCAAATATTTTGAATAATTTTGAATATTTATTCTATTATTATTATACCATTTTTATGTATTTTGTTTTTATCTCATATGAAAATATTCGTCAAAATATGAATGTTCAATTGAACAAAGAAAAAGTAGAATTTTCTATGAATAAACTTTTCTTGAATTAAAAGTGGTAAAGGTTAAAACCCCCAATTTTTTCATGAAAAAACTGGTTAAGGGTGAATATTTTGGCTTAATTTACATCTATTTAATAGCCAATTGCAATGAAAAAATTGAAATGAAAAAAATTGTGAAAAAATGCAGGCAGCAGAAATCGAACCTAGACTTTCCGGAAAAATTGATTGCAAATTTCGCAAAGAAACGTGACAAAGGTTTCGATACGAGATCAGTTCAAGCTAAGAAGACCCCTCCGCTAACCGACAGTTGAAAGTATCGCATCGCCGTCCATATGACTTGCGTGGATTTTTATAGCCTTTTTTCTCACGAATCTAGCTCTGGCACATTTTTTTAACAGTGGAGAATGTCTCACAATAATTTGAGGGTTATGTCTGCTGAAACGTCAAGAAAAAAATTTGTTATTAACGGTGCAGAATCACTCACCAATATGAAAAATAATATAATGAAGGATATATTTAATTAATTATCAATGGGGAAACTACCTGCCGATTTTAGTCCCGAATGCGACATATTAGTCGCATTGTGAATAGTATTAACGATTCTTTACATAAAAGTTTATTAATTTTACTCAAAATTTTAAACTTTAAAGCATTCAAGAAACTCGAAACAGTATATTTCCAGAAAATGTTATAAGTTTACATGAAACTTCTGTAGTTTTTCACTTGTTTTTAGCTACTCTGACAATACAAGCGAAAGAACGAAAACTAACTTTTCGTCATAAAAATCTGGCAATTAATTTAATCATCCCCATTTTTTAATAATGTAACGTTGAAAACATATATACATGTAATGAAACTACCTCCACAAGCAAAAAATGCGTTAATATTCGAAAACTCGAACGCGCCGCTCCCCTACCAAGTTCATTCTATAGCGTAAAACTATTGAATGAACTATACACTATAACTGAAAATAAAATTATAAATAAAGATGACGAAACGAGTCTCGCAAATGTGGAAATTTCTAGGGTGTAGTGACCAGCGAAGGAAGAGAAAGTTCGACCACTCCTCCCCGTCATCTGCTACGGGAAATGTCGGAGCACATTTATACAATCTGTGAGCGAAGAAAGAAAGTTGTTTCACTACCACTTCCAAAGTTCCAACGCTGATTTTCTCTCAGGGATCGTTATTTTTAAAGATATTTACGTTACACACTACTATAACTTTTATTCCGAACGTTTTTGCTGTTGAAAACGTCTTAAATTTTTAATTATTAAAATTGGGAATGAAACCTATTTTCTTTAAGTCTTGAAATATGATATTCATATTATTTGTATTTACATCAGGATACATTTGATTTAATTATTTTGAAAATTTACATGAAATCTGAAAACCCAAAAATTAAAATCTCGTTTGATAAGTGAAAACGTCTAAGACGTCCTTCATTTTTCAAACTCAGATTCCTTTTTTCACCCCCTACTTTTGTGGTAATACCAATACTATTGGTATTACCACGATGGAGTTGTTGTGGTTGCTCCGATTACACCTACACAAAAAATAACAGTTTTTGATAACTAACTTTAACAAATTCGCACATGATGAGTTAAATTTTATTTTTATTTGTTTGGAAATTATTTTTTATTTAGTTTCAGGCTAATTCTTTATAACTATACTCAAAATTATGGACTCAACGATCTTTTTCATTCAAGAATTTATTTTTAAAACTTTATGCATACGAACGAATAACCACAACAATCCCTACTTATCTTCGTTTTTTAACTCAGTTTAAAACTTTTTAACTTGATTTTAATGATCAATTTATCTGCTGAGGAAACTGATATATGTTTTGATACTTCATACGTTTTAATTCCGTTATGAACTTGACACAATAAATTATACTAATTTCGTCTGGAAGTAGTCGTTTTGACTTTTGTCTCCACTTTCAACCTCATAATAATTACTTGACTATTGAAGCTTTCGTTTGACAAAAGGCAGTAACATTTTTAAACCTATTTAAGTTTGAGGAATTTATATTTGCAATTGATAATTTGGAAATTAATCAATCCTAAACGTTTTTGGAATTGTCCAATTATACAGGTTTTATTTTTAATTATTCAATTCGGGTAAGCATGCAAGAACTACCCCTACACGTATGGAAATCAAATTGGTGCTATGTTTAAGTTGACACCCAAAGTTTATCATACTCTGCAAAAAAAGATTGAATTGAAATAGATGGAATGCAATTGCGAAATTAAATCATCAGTCAACAGTTCTGGTAAAACGCAATTAAATTCAAATATTCAATGTCCAATTTCTACATTGCAATTTTAAAATTTGTCCTTGAATTGAATTTCTGCAATTGTAGTGAATTGCAGATATTTAATAGAACTAGTACACCGTTGTATTGCAGTGGATTGTTCGTGAAGTTTTCGGAGCAGTCTATTGAAGTCAATTGACGACCCTTGCAATTCAAAGCGCATTTTTTGAATATTTTTTAATTGGCAATTATGTTAAAATTTCAGAATAATTTCATTTTGCCTAGAAATAACAAAATTGTAGTGATTTTTTCATATTTCTTGAGCATCTAATTTTAATGACAATTTAAAGAAATTTGTCTGTTTTCTTTAAAACTGAATGTTTGGTATAATCATTTTAGTTTTGACATCTTTAGTCTTTTGTCTCGTGATGTTGGACTGAACATGCGAAGTGACACTTTTTCGTAAATCTCAAAATTTGTCGAACACTCCCGGTTTCTTTAGTATATTTTAAATCGGATAATTTAAAATAATTCTTGTGAACGAACCCTAAATCTATACAGTTTTTATATTTCAGAACTGCGTTTTCGGCTCATATGACTATATAAAAAAGTAATAATTCAAAAGTACGCAGAATGTTTAGTTATAAAAATTTTTTTATAGAAAAATTACACGCCAAAAACAAGCAAAAAGCAAGTGCTCGAGGTTTTTGGTACCGACAAAGTGACTGACAATATTTATTTTCTAAGTATCAACATTTTTGCAATTGAAATCAATTCAGAAGGCAGCCTCCTATTGTTTGGAATTTCGAATCGTCATTTCAAGATTTCGCATTCATGCCAATTGGGAATTTTTCCGCAGGGTAATTTTAGTCAGATTAAAAAAAATTGGCTAGAAAATTGACGCTGCGGTGGTCGTTTGACCAATTTTATATATATATATATATATTTTTTTTTTTTTCGTGAAGACCTAATTCTGTTGATGTCAGTAAAGAAAATGATTCTTGTGGTTTGATATTTATTTTGCAAATTATAAACTTTTTATTTCATAATGTTTTAAGAGAAGAGCCTATAAATATTTTAATTCAAAGAGCAAGGGAACTTTAAATAATGGATTTCAATCATTATTGACACTGGTGTAGTCGAAAATGTTGTTCTTTAGTATAATTTGAAACAGTAAGTGTCTTATTTTTCCTTGAGGTTTGTTTCTGACAGAATACATTTCGAAGCAACGGATGTTTGTTTCCTTCTTCAGAGTTTATCAGTATTCTTGTGTGTAACTAAGTTTTAAAACAACTTTAACCAAGGACATTAATGTAGTGAAGGTCAGGTAGATTTTTAAATTTTGACTCTTGTCACCCAATCCATCACAAAATTAGCATTATTTATGGTTTAGTCGATAGAGCTGTAAAACTGGCCGATGTTAGATTCCACAAAGAGAACTTAAATCTTGTACAGAAAACACTGGAAAAAATGGCTATCCATCTGATTTGTTAAAAACTAAAATCGCCGTAAGACACAAACACATCATTAATTTAAAAAAAAACTATATCCACACAACCTGAAGATAGAAACTTTAAAAAAATGATTGTATTACCATACATTCAAAACTTAAGACGAATGTTTTTTCAGAATTTTCAAAAAAGTAGTGTTCAATTAGTTTTTGCAATCAACAATAATTTAAGAAAAACCTTACTTAGAAGTACTAAAGATAAAATTAAAAAAGAAAACAAATGTAACTGCCTTTATAAACATATATGTAAGAATTGTAAAAAAACATACATTGGTCAAACCAGCAGACCTCTGCACACAAGGAATTGGGAACATGAAAGATCTATTGAAAACAACGAAACAAACACAGCCATAGCTAAACATGCTTATGACTTCGCACATAACTTCGACTTCGATTTAAATAACGTTGAAATTTTAGAATTGGAGCCTGATCTTGATAAACGGTTGCTATTAGAAATGATACATATACAAAGAGATAACAACTCTATTAACTTCAGATCAGACATTTAAGGCTTAAGTACTATATATAATAATTTAATTGCACAAATATACATTACAAAAATGTGAATTTCCCGGGCTTTGAACGCATATACGTATATATTACGCGAAATTAGCCCCATTTTAATTTCATACAAATTCGCAGTCATGTCGCTATAATTTAACATACCACAAGGTTCTGCCACATCCTTTTTAAAAAAATGTAGAATATATAATAATTTGCTCTAGGATTTATCTCCTGTAAGTATAGATACGCTTAAATATATGTTTTCTTCATAAGCCGTATTCACGTAACTCTGTTTTACTTCTAGAAGAGACAAATATTTTACCAATTTTAAGGTTATGACGATCCAATGTTTAAATTTCAAACCTTTCCAAACTGACAACTATGCGCAATCTTCTATGAAACTTTTCTTAATTTCCGTTAACTAATAATAAGGTAAGCACAATGTGTACTTAATTGTATTACTTTAACTCTATTTTTAGTCAATACTTTTTTAAACAAATTTTTAAAAATATATTGTATCCTCTACAGAACTACGCCTTGAAAAGGACTCGGATCCGAGTAGAAACATGTCGGCAATTTTTTAAATAAAAACATCGAAAAACCGGAAAAGGCCTTCACTACATTAATATTCTAAGATACCAGAAAAAATTAAAACATTTAACCAAGGACGTTAAAAGAGTTGATATGCGATGCCCACCACTAGCGGTTATATAGCATTTCTGACGTTTATAATATTATTTACAATCTAATTTGTATCGAGACTCAATTAAAATTACAATTAATTACTATTTTTTAGATCTTCACTGCTAATCACTACAAATACGCAAAAGGAATAAGGAAGATAAAGGGAAAATAATTAAGAACTGCACATTGACTGCACATTCCACCAAGGTTCCAAAAAAATTTAACATTTGAATTTTTCACGACAGCGGCACAACGCTGAAGATTTATCGTAACAGTAAAACATTTTCCATAGCTCGAACTTTATAATTTGGCGCCCACTGTCACATTAGTTCTTGGAATGGCTCTAAAAAATCCTGTAATTGAAAATTTTTCGTTTTCCGATAGGGTGATCGTTCAACTCCTACAACGTTTAGTCTTAAAATCAAAAGATTTTCTGATTTCACGAAGTTGGTTTCGATAAATGCGTATTAGATTATAAATTCCACTTGTACGATACAAAATTAGAAGAATAATAACTCACTTTTAAGTGTAGAAATAATGTTTATTAAGTAGAAAATATATAATAACAAGGTTACCGAGTAACCTAGACAAAAATTGCGACAATTGTCGCTAATTCTTTCAATACCGTTGAAAAAATGATTTTGATCTATCATTCAGCATACTCTATATTTTAACCTAAGACTATGTTCATATCTTATGGAGCGCCACCCCCATTATACCTCAGAAAAGAATAATTTCAGAGCCCAGTACCCAGAAAACTTTCACAATAAAAGTGATTAGCCTAAAAGTTTTGAGCGTTTTTTATCCTCTGAATATTGAGCTTCGCATTGGTTAAATCTTAATCGAATTCTATTTGCATTGCAGGCACTTCTTGTTTATTGTTCGGAGGATTACATAATTGTGTGTATCGCACAAAAAATATTTCCTTTGATGAGAACTGAAAAAAATCTCGATATTTCGCGCAGCCTTGTTTTGCTTTTGATTGCGAGCGTTTGCACGTAAAGCTCTCAGGCAATGCAATATCGAAGACCAAGATGGTATCCGATGTTGCTAAATGGACAAGAAATTTCAGTAGCGAGTCTGAATGTTAAATCGAACGTCGCCGGTCTTTGACAATTTCGCAATTCTTTCTCTCTCTAATGTCTACTGAAGTATCGCTTTTGCGTAACCGTTACGTAATTCTAATACGTGCTAAATAATATGACAAAGTTGTCATCGGTTAAGAAAATTAACATCGCTGCATCTTTTTTTTTTGCATGCATTTTAAACTAATTTGTAAACTAATAATTTGTAGGAGTAATCTCTTAAAAGAAACAATTACTCAGCTGCGCGTTTAAGGGGAAGAAAAAGTGTTTGACGAAACAGACGTCGCGTATTTGTGTTGCTAAAAGACACTTTACATACTGCGTCAGCAAAGAAAAACTTAATTGCGTCAGCGAAGTAAAAACTAATAAGATTAAAAGTTGAACTGATTTCCATCAACATCTTTTCCTATTTAGAAAACATGAGATTCGTTCAGGGTGGTCACTTCCTGTACTAATGACGAGACTTAATCTACAGAAGCACACCATCGTACGGTATAGAAAAAATGATTCTCGGCACAGGACCGATCACAGAATGTAACTCACCGATTCCACATTGGAATCGAACAATATTATCGCAGAAAATAATGCGAAGGACGAAGATTCCTTGGAGTCCTAGCGCGTCCGGTAACGTCTCTTTTTGTGAGCCGTAATAATAAATACAAATGTTACGTGATAAAAATGATATGTGTACAATGATTAGAATTTCAATGAATGACCTCATGACAACTATATACACGTTATGGAATCACACTGACGACAAAATCACAAAAAATATCAACGTCACTCGCGCCAACGTGGAAACAAATACTGGCAATCTCGGTAAATAAACCATTTATATGGTCTAATAAATAAAAAAAATTGGTAACAAAAAAAATCCACACATTTTTTGAGGTGCAGACTCAGTTCTTTTTAATTTTTGTTTGATTTTTGTCTAGTGTTTATTGTATTAGACTTCATTTTATTATTTTCCAAATAGACACTACAGGACAGCCGCTAACTTCATGCAATGAATTTCCAGTTTATACCAGGTTTTTTCTCGGGTTGCGAACATTTTCCCGGTTATTAAAATTGAAAAAGTACAGTGGAACTCTTGTGAATTCGATACATTAAAAATTCAGAGATTTTAAGTTCAAACGTGCAATAATGTATATAGAATTATAGATATAAAGCAAAAGCCTTCTAATTTGAATCTATTTAATTATATGGGCATCAAAATTAAACATCACCTCAAAATGAAAAATTCAAAATATATTTAAATTGGAAGCGTTTTAGATTGAAAAATTAAAAAACTAGCCTGAGAATTGGAAATAAACCGGTTTAAAATGAGGTAACTGCACAGTTTTAAACTTGAAAATTGTATAACTAATTAGAATATTTAAAACTCAGAACTTCCAAAATACGAATGTTTTAAATTGGAAAAATAGAAATTGTAATGATAATGAAAATTATAATTTCATGTACATAATATCAAGTGTATGTACCTACTTTATAAGATAAGAATTTATCAGATTTCTGGTAAGACAATTCACGCTGTCATTATCACTGCTCAAAATTGAAAAATTTTCAATTGTAAACCTACGAAATGGAATGATACGTACTAAACTTTGTTTAAATCGGAAGACTTTTTAAATTATACTTGTGATATTAAAACTTTTTTTATACTGAAATTCTTTAAAATTGAATTATTTTAATTTTAATCGCTTAAACGTTAAACAATTTCAGTTACAAATTAAAAATTTACAAACTAGAACAATTGAAGTTGAAAACCTAAAAATACCAAATTTAACACTTGGACAATTTTGAGCGATTCGCAATTATTAAACAAATCATTATACCATTGGGGCTCTCAATTGAAATAGTTCAATTTTCAATTTTTCAAATTGATTTTTTTAAACTCAAAATGATTTCAAACTGAAAACATTAAGAATTGCATAATTACACACTGCGTGAACTTAGTAACATTTAAAGTGATTGGAAAGGTTTTTCCAATAAAATGTTGACAAATATCTAATCAAAAAATGAATTCACTGTGATTTCCTGGTTCTCCCGATTTTTTGGTCTAGCGGCCACCCTGCACTAGTTCGAGCGAGATTTTTTTACTTGGATCTCTTCCGAGGATTGCTAATCAAGAATCTGCAAAAAACGATTGCCAATTATTTTCTCCTGAATCATACGTATTCTTTTTACGTACAGCGGCACGACAAACAGACTTACGTATCGACATACGTATTTTAATAAACGTAATGGCAGACGCAAAAGTATTATCTATGTACAGGTACAAAAAAAGGATGATAGATGAAGCGACAATGTGAGTGAATGCGGGATCAAGCAAGTGAAGTGAGCCGAAATGCGACTTCGACATGTCCTTCGCAGGTGGGCGATACACTAGACACATTCGAGTGCGAGTGTATGCGTACATGTAAATTTATCACAGATTTCACTTGGAACTGAACACTGGCGGAATGCAAACTTGGCGATGATTTCGATTCGATCTCATCCATCCATTTCTTCCTTCCTTCCTCTAGTTTAGTTCTTTGTGCGGTTAAGTCAAGTCTATTCGTATTACCCTTGACAGTAATAACTGCGTCGTGGCCACTGACTGTAAAAAATAAAGCAAAAATAAAGGTTTTATTTTCTGAGCGATTCACAAATTAAAATACATAATTGTACATTTTGCAAATGTCTGGTTACGTAAGGGGATATAAAAAACGTTTGACATTAATTCGATCTGCGAAAGGAAATTAAAATTGGGTTGAGTAACATTCTCAGGATGTAACAAATGTAAAAGGACACAATTTTTATATCGGAATCTCAAATGTGTATTTGGGTCAATTTATCAAAACAACATTTTATTTACTGGTTTCTCAAGCTTGAAAAGAACTTTTCAGATTAAAATTTGCAGCTGGACCAATATCCGGGGAAAACAATTTCATGTATATACGTAAATATAAGAAATGTTCACTTATTCGAAGGTTCTAAAGATTAAAAGAGTTATAAATATAATAATAGTCAAAGAAACTGTTGATAACGTTACAGTACAAATTTTGTTTTAGATTTTTCAACACTTAATACTATTAACGTTAATGTTATCGTGTTTTATTTATTCTTCAGTTTACTACTATCTAATGCAGTTATAAATCGGCAAAATCATTTTAACCCATTAATAATCGAAGATTGAAATATATGAAATGCACGACTACCAGGTTCTGGATTAAATATAATATACTGGAGCATTTAAATCATGAAAAATTGAATTAAATTGTTAAAACTTTCAACAATTACTGACTTACTAACGGGTAAAACTTTATTTAGCTCAAACTACATTAACAATACAGATTTTTTAGCAGCTTATTATAGCAATACCTAAATCTATTTCTAAAAAAATCAATACTAATTCTGCTATGAAAAATTCTAATATTTTTAACAAAAGTTGAATGAAACTGAATGCACGTTTCTCTCTTCTCCAGAAAAAGAAAGATTACCAACCTTGATTTTTAATTGTAATATTACCCTAAATGTACTTAAATGCAAACTGATTCGTCAGTTGACAGATGTTTTTTCTAAATATAATATCTGCTGAATGATCAGAGCAATCTTATTCGAAATATATCAGGGAGTTTGAAGATGGTATTAACCAGCTTTAAAACTCAATCTCCATTTATGACAAGTGCAACATTATGATTTTTAGCATTTACAATTAAGAGAAATTTTATTATTATTAAATAATTCTTTTTTTAAACTAGGCACTTTAAACAAAATAAACATTGCCAGAACCTGAAACAGAATAAGCAATAGATGTACAGATATAAACATATCTCATCATTTAGAAAGAAATAGGTACTAAAAATCAATATATTGTATCTTTTTCGAAAATGATGTGGACATTCTATGATTACTGATTTTATCATAGTTTTAAGTTATTTTCAGAGTAAAAGAATTGTTTGAATTTTCACAACTTCTTTGTGAACAGTCCTGGCACTGAAACAATTTAGGGAAGGACTATTGACCCCTTTAAATGAAGAAGCTTGAATTGTTTCGTGAAATTTATAGGAATGTGCTATTGAACTTAACGGAAGTTGAGTAAATAACGGGGAAAAAATATTCAATTAATGGGACTTTAGAAGATTTTAAGGGGGAAAAAGAAAATAGGAGATCAATTGTAATCCTAACTAAAATTCAAAACAAATTTTAACATTTCAAAAGTCTCTAAAACTGATATAAAAAATTAAGGTCACAGGCCGCCTTGAAACCTCCTTACAAATCAGCGAATGCCTTTGACTAGCTTGAGCAGTAACGGAAACTTCAAATTACTAACGGTTCGAAATGTAAGGTATTATAAGGATTAACACATGCAAACTGCTATCCATACGAAAAAACATGCGCAAGTCAACTGATGACGCTTCAACTTACATCTATCAACTGAAAGAGTGTGAAAGAGTCCAACCTTCACTCTGTTCTTTCATACTTTCGAGGCTCTACTTTAAAGACTGAACGGTACAATATTTTGAAATTTTCACAGAGTCTCTGTGTTGTGTCCTTCTGTCTTTTATCAGCTTTTTAAAAAAATCGTAAGAAAAGCACAGTTGCTAAGGTAAAATATGTTGCATGTTTGATACCTTGAAAATTTTAATTTCAATTACCTCATCTTCGCAACAGTTGGCCTCTTTCTAATTAAATAGTACAAACAGTTAAAATGCATTTTAATGGAACTATATTCCCAATTTGAAATTTTTTTAAAGAAAATGATTTTATCCTTATAATACCTTAAAAAAAGTTCAAGCTCGTCAACTTTTTGCGACATCCTCAACACAAAAGGATCGAACCATTTGACAATCGACTATTTAGCATAGTCTTGGAGAAAAAAATATTATGAATAAAATACAAAATGTTAATGCTATCTTATAATAATTATTACATAAAGTAGTATGTTTAATTTTGTTGAAAATTCATTTGAATTCTTACCTTCTTTCTTGCAGCCCTTCCTTCATACAGAGATAGATTCCGTACCCATCAGCCTCTTTCAAATCCAACTGTAGTCTGCAGAGCATGAGTTCCATAGCCATTCTGGCATCCTCAATCGAGTCGTGAGTCTCAGTTTGAATCTCTTTCCCGAGCACAATATGTGCCAAGGTCTTAAGGCTCCTTCGGTAGGGAGGTCCAAGGTCATGAGGATACGCAAAACTGGTATCAACGACCATTTCGTGCAGAATTCGCAGAGCACGTAGGTCATTCTCCAGTCCATGCCCAATCAGGATTGTTTCTGAGTGAATGAACTTCAGAAGATCATTTTGAACATCCTTTAAAGTTTTAGAGGCATTAGCCAGGTCCTTGGCAGTAATCCCGCTAAACTTCGTATTGTAATCAATCACTTCGATTTCCGGTTTCACGAATTCATTATACACCAAAGTTCCGTTTAAGCTAACAACGGACACCTTGGCGAGCTCGAGTCCACGATTTGTGAAGCACATTTCACAATCAAGACCATAAACCCCATAACACCTATTCTCCGGAACCTTGCCTAAGGATCTCGTGGAAACGTACCCCTCAAGAGGTCCATTAGTAACTCCAGGTACGATGCCCGTCCAGACGTGCATCTTCGCTGTGGTACATCCCCAAACTCCATCGTACTGCCTTGCCCGGCAGCATTCCCAGGATCCATTTCGGCGTTTGCCCCAGTGGTAGACACACTCTTGCTCACTAAAGTACTCCCCAGTTCTAGCACCAATGTAAAAATGTAGGAAGCAGCGCGCGCACTTCCTTTGAACTCTGTAGGCATCAGACTGACGTCCTCTGCTTAACAGGTTTGGACCTGATAAAATGCACTTATCCTGGTAACTAGAAGAGGAAGAAGATAACTCACTGTTGTCACACTTATCACTGTCGGAGGAACTCTCCTGCTCCAGATCAGAATTCTCGACAGAGCTTCCGCTGCCGTTTCCACTATCAGCTTCACTTTCGACCGCATTCCAGGAACTCAGAGTGCTTCCAGGAACGAACTCTCTGGCATTGACATCCAAACGTTGGCTGCGACTGCGGTGGTTTAGGAGACCTTGATAGCTGTGAATAAGCGCGTAATTAGGTCTACCCTTGTACTGGATAGGATATCCACCGTGAGACATTTGTTCATCGCTGAGAGAGTATCCGCGAAGTAGACACTCAAGCGTAGCATCGTTCAAGTTTTTCAACTTCTCTCTTTGAGGACTCAGATACGATTTCTTGGACTTACGTATAGTGACTGTTGAAACGTCTGGGGGAGTGTTTTTACTTTTGCTTTTGACTTTTGTGGTATCTTTCGACTCTTTCGATTGAAGTTGGACGTCATTTTGCTTTTTACTTTTTTCGGAACATGAAGAAGTGTTCCTATCAGGCGCGTCCTGATAGTGACGATCATGCCGTTGTAGCCAGTGGTGTCGATTTCGATTTAAGATGGGCGAATCACTGGGGCTCTCGTGGTGATCCTCCTCTCGTTCACCAAGTTGATCTCGCGGGGCCCGGGTACGGTTTTTTCGTTGACGGCGACTCAAGGGCATCCTGTCTTCACACTCCTTCGTCGGTGAAGACGATGTAGAAGCCTTGCTCTTCTTGCTGCTCTTCACCAGGTCCAGGTCTTCTTCTGGTATCAGGCCGCAATCTTTATGTCACACACAAAACAGATGCGTTAACTCAGCGATGATAGTCTAAACTCTAAGGGTACTAGAGTGATGATCACACCATGCGGATGCGTCGCTTTGACATGAAGATTCACTTATTCTTCGTCAATCTGCGAATCAATGCGCATGGGTGTCTATGGTTTATGGATATTAAACACCAAGCCTTGTTAATTGTTATGCAAAAGCAATTTTCAAATGAAAAAAATTGTAATAACTTCAAGTTTAACGATTTCTCAACACCCTTTTTTGGTGAAGATTCAGTCTCAAATTTAAAAAAGTATATATATATATAAAGATAAATAATCATGTAAATCAATACTTGATTGCTTATTAACATGTTATGAGTTGGACTAATAATAGAACTTTGTTTTTCATAAACTTTTTATGCGCGCGATATTTAAACACGGCAGACTAGTAACGAAAACGAAATATTCCCAGATCTAATCATTTCAAATTGGGCACGCGCACAGTGGTCTGGACTAAGAATTTACTGTTCATAATCGCCTGTATTTCTTAACCGTTTTAAAGTGTTTTCTCAGAAATGCTCAGCATTAAATTTTTAAGAGAACTGTGGTTTGCAATTTGTTAATTTTTTTACAGAGCAACAATCATATAAATAAATAAGGTGACAAAATTGGCTATTTCTGCTTTGTGAATTTTTATCTCAAGTAAAAATACAGAAAAAAACTTACTATTAGCCTGGATTATTGTACCTGCACTCGATGAACAGCAATAACTCTAATAATATTTAATTTAATTAATATGAACAATTTTTATAAACAAATTCTTACTTGTTTTTTTTCTCGTAGAAAAAATTGTTTTTTTTTTCACGTTAGTTGTTAAGATTATTCATAAGTCATAATTTGTAACGAAACATTAGCCTAAATTAACATTTACTGTTATAATCAACATTTTTATAAGCAAATTCTCAATAAATGAATTTTTCTCATAGCTAAATGGATTTTCCGGACCAAAAATGATTCACGATTGTCTTCAAAGGCATTTATATACTTCGAGCTTTATCAAACGTAAATAATATAGATTGTCAATAATAATGTCGTTAAACAAATGTTCCAGCCGGCCGTTTCCTCGTAGAAAAAAATGATTTTTTCTTTAATTATTATTGAAATGATATTTGTTGCGATTATTGACCAACGAAAGGCCGTAGCAAGAAAAGCATGGTCTGGGTGCCCCCGCTCGGATGTGATACATATTGCAGGGGTAATTGGCTACCCATATGAAATATATTTACCCCAAGTATCAACTAAAAAAAAATTTACAAAAGTTATAAACAAATTTTGAAAAATCAAATTTTCTCGAATACGACTTGACCGATCTTGGTGGGTAAAATATATGTTATAGTGGGTACTAAAAAGGTTCTGCAAAAAATTCAAGAACCAATTCTGTTTATTTAAGGAGGATAAAAAAAATTATTTAAATTTTTAAATAATTTTGTTAGTAGGAAGTACTTTTGGTACACCAACCATTTTTTCCCTATATCATGCTCACATTCAAGGATGCAATATATATATTTTTGCGGAGATGATCAAAGCATTAGATTATAGTTAAAAAAAATTAAAACTACTTGTTGGTCCCTCAGATGTATGCAATCCCATGATAATGAGGGGCCAACTTTATTTTTAGCTTATGACGCAATAAGTTATACGCAATAGTGTAATACAAACCAAATGCAACATAATTATTCCATTAAAAACACATTTTCCCGTTAATTATCCAGGCACAGTGTCAAGTGCTTCTAGGTAGATAGAAAAATACTTCTCTTCGTTTACTGCTGACATTTGCCAAACGAATGTCATATTTGCCCAGGATGCACCACGTGGAGGTTGTCAGTCAGATTGGCATCCCTTACTTTATGTACACTATATACAACTATATACATCCTATATTAATAACTTAACAAAACATATAAAATATATACCTATGAGACACGAATTGAAACAACTTAGAACATGGTACCATGGACAAAATATCGAAAGACGATGAACTGAGATCATTCCGCAATTAAAAAAAAAAGTAAATCACAAATGCACATATGCGTACACTTATTGAGAATGAATCAAAACACTTGAAAATCAGTTGCCACTTTTAGGCGGGGCAACAGTTTTGTGCGTATGAAGTATATATATGTGACCGTCCGCGAAGAAAGGGAAAAAATCAATTTTTAGTTTTTGACACCAATCGATAGCTTTTTATTTGTTCTTTCATAATAAAAAATATTATAACTATATCTGAAAAATTCGCATTGATAATAATCTGCAAAGTGAGGTCCTCTTATGGAGTTCCTGTATTGGAACGCCTATTCCATCGTTCCTCCTGTAAAATGAAGCTAACGCGCAATAGGTCCCTTCCTTCGCGGACGGTCACATATGTAAATTGTTGGGTATCGTGCAGGAATACAACAGTGTATATATGTTTTGTTAAGTTATTAATATAGGATGTATATAGTAGTATATAGTGTACAAAAAGTAAGGGATACAATCCTGGGCAAACATGAAATTAGTTTGGCGAATGTCAGCAGTAAGCGAAGAGAAGTATTTATCAAACTACCTAGAAGCAATTGACACTGTGACTGGGTAATTCACGAGAAAATGTGATTTTAATGGAATAATTATGTTGCATTTGGTTTTTATTACACTATTGCGTATAGATTATTGCGTCATAGGCTAAAAAAAAGTTGGCCCCTCATTAACATGGGATTGCATACATCTGAGAGGCCAACAAGTAGTTTTTATTTTTTAAAACTATGATCTAATGCTTTGATCATCTCCGCAAAAATATATATTGCAACCTTGAATGTGAGCATGATATAGGGGAAAAATGTTGGTGTACCAAAGGTCTTCCTACACACAAAATTTATTAAAAATTTAAATAATTTTTTTTATCCTCTTAAAATAAACAGAATTGGTTCTTGAATTTTTTGCAGAACCTCTTTAGTACCCACTAAAACATATATTTCAACCAACGAGATCGGTTGAGCCGTTTTCCAGGAAATTTGATTTTTTGATTTTTCAAAATTTGTTTATAACAGTAGTATAGCAAGGCCGGTTCTGGATCAATTAGTATTAGTGCGTGTCCGTGTGAGGTAAGCCTGTGTGCGCGTGTCTGTGTGAGGCTGCATGGAGGCCGTGTGAGGTAAGCCTGTGTGCGTGTGTCTGTGTGATGTTGACATCGAGACCGTTCTAGAACATTCCTTGATGACGTCACACAGTAATATTGCCCAATTGTGCCATCCACAGGAATGTAACAACAGGTTCAAGGTTATTCTTATCTCAAGAATTTTTCGCGTAAATACTTTCAAGGTTATACTTTGTCCTGGCAATTTCTACTGCGTCATATAGTTATGGGAAAAACAAGAAGGATGATTTATTTCTTCCATATAGATACCATATTTAATTTAAAATTCCTCTCCTTATTTATTTAATAGGCAAAAAAGTTGCACGTGTACAGATGAAATTTGATACTGAGGACTATGCATGACATCCTGTTTTGGCAATATAAATTTGATTTATTGCTTCCTTATAGATGACATTCTTCTAGAACATTCTTGATGAAGGCGTTAAATTAAACTGCGAAATTTTCTGGCAAACAAGTTCAAGGTTATTTTCATGACGCATGACATTTTACGTTGC
>CAKNWT010268405.1:2177-13001 GCA_932066315.1 Andricus coriarius
GGAAATGTCATTTTATTGACATTTAAGTGATCCATTTCGCCAGTGCCTTGGCATATTTTTGGCACGCGGGTATGGCTTTAAGGTTACGAACCAGTGATAGTTTCGCACCTCCGAGAGCACCTATCACAAGGACAATTACTATTCGGACGGTGCCGATAGTATGTGTTCCTGGCATGCGAAAATGAAACCCTCTGTACCTTAATTAAGCCCTGATGATCTGAAGAAAGCAAAAGTTTGCTCCTTCGACAAGGACTGTTTTTCCACATTTCTGTGAAAATTTCCGTGCATTTTCTTGTCGAGCAGCTCTTGATGGTATTTTTGAACTTCTGCTTTCTTCACTTCGGCTTTCAGAAGTGAAGCATCTAGATGGAGTAATGCACTTTCCTCACTTCTGATGAATGCTCCTGCGCCAATCATCTCGTGGTTTCTGACCATATTTAGGAGAGGATGACTGCCATTGGCTACGATATAAGCTGTACTTAGAACAATTCGGATATGAAGACACTGTAGATTCAGAAGTCCGCGTCCGCCTTGACGGCGTGAAATGTATAATCGCGGAACTGACGAATTGATATGCAAGCTTTTATGCATATGCATGATCTTACGTGTGGTGACATCAAGGGCCTTAAGTTCGTTCTTCGTCCATTGAAACACCCCAAACGAGTAAAATAGAACCGGGACGGCAAGCATGTTAGTCGCAGATATCTTGTTCAACGCTGACAGATTGGAGGATCAAATCTGTCGAAGAAGATGCTTGTATCTGCTTCGGAGAGACTCCTTTACTGATTTTACGTCTTGGATTCGGCTTTGAGGCACGCCTAGGTATGTATAGATCTCTCCAGTGTTAAGATGTCTAATAACTCTTATATCCACAAGCTCAGTGTCCTCGGGAACGCCAAAAATCTTTCCGTTCTTGAGATGAATTTTGGCACATTTATCCAAACCAAAGTCCATCCCAATCTCTCCTGTGTACGTCGCGACGATATTTATGGAAGTTTGAAGTTTGCCTTTAACAGAGGCATAGAGCTTCAGGTCATCCATATAAAATACATGAGTGACCTTATGCCTACATCTCACGCCACACAGGCTCAATTCGCCAAACAATCCTGTTGTTTAGGACAGCTGTAAAGATCTTATACAGTGTGTTCAAACAAGTTATTGGCCTGTAATTCTCTGGGTTGGACAAGTTGCCTTTTTTCGGTAGGAGTATAGTGCGTCCTAACACCGGCCACAGCGGAATGGACGTCTCTGACTTTAAATATGAGGTGAATATGCGGGCCAAATGTTGGTGTGTAGAAGTAAACTTCTTCCACCAGAAGTTGTTGATACAATCTGGTCCAGTACCGGAAAAGTTCTTCGTTCCTCTAAGTAGATTAAGTGGTATTTAAGTGGTATTTATTACTCTAAATGGTTTCGGTTCCTCACCTCTTCGGCAGTGATTGATGGACATTTTCCCTAAGATTTTATGAGGTTGTCGCAACATTCCTTGGAGCGGATGAAATAGTCAGTATTTTCTTTCAACTTTAGTGTTTTCGGGATCTTGTATACCTCTCTCCAGAAAGTCTCTACCTCGTTGGACTTCGGTGGATTTTTGACAGAAACAGGGTGATCATTGAACAGGCGAGATCGGTCAGCGAGAAATTCTTGATTCTCCCTGATCCATCTCTCCCTCTTCTGTATTCTCCTCCTTGCGTCAGATAACAGCCGTATTTTGTCAAAAATATGCTGCTTGATTATCAGCAGCTTTGACTTGTTTAGTGTGTGATTCAATATCCTCAGTTGTTGGGCGAGCTTTAGAACCCTTTCCGTGAACGGTCTACCAGATGTTATGTAGTCAATCACACATTGAACACGGGACCCATTCTGTCTTGCCCATCCAATCTTCTTTTTCAGTTGATGTCAGCGTCTTTTGATCTTTTGATCCATCGTAGGTTTGAGCCTTCGATTTTAAGCAGCCAAAGCTCTCGCAATACCATAAACTGAGCAATTGGTGGGGCAGAGGTTGCATTCTTGCGAGATTTCTAAATAAAGGGAGGCATCCATTTCAGCCAGATATTGGGGCTTAAGAGAAACTTGCATGTTAATGTTCCTTCTTGTCCTGAAATCGTGATCATTTCTCAGAAGGCGCCTGCTTTCCACTGTTGGTCTTAATGTCGCTCCCTGATCTTCTGCTGCAGCTTGATCGAGTAGCGGTTGGGGAAGCGCTCCGCGTACATATCCATTTTTCCAGAGGTAGGCACGTTGATGTCGCAACGATTGACTCGAAACGTGCTGAAGCTCTGGGTGTTTTTGGCCCCACAGAGTATGCATACGCGTTATGAAGCCTCGGTGAACAGGGATAATGCTGGCATCGTAGCAGTCTAGCAAGTCATCCTTGAGTTGATTCGTCCACTCAATGTAGGCGTTTCGCCGGTTCGTCGTCGTGTTTCTATCTAAATTATTTTCAGCACCCCGAACTCTAGGATTATTGGCCTTTTTCGCCGACCCATTGTCGGGTGCTCTGCGCGCTACAGCGCGGAAAACTAGTGTATTGGAATTATAAAAAAAGTATAATTAATTTGAAATCGATCGACATGGTTTAAAAAATTTCTTGTTGGCAGAGTTATTAAGTCTTCTTGCGTTCCAATTTTTTTCTACATACCTGGAGGTCAGAAAAGTCTGCTTAGTTTTTTTACGGATTTTAATAAATAATTTTCTGAGAGATAATTCCTATTTAATTCATAATTTTTTTCGGAAAAAAATGTTATCACGTTTGTAAATAGGAGAAGAATCTTTTGAAGTACTTGAAAACATGCAGTGACAAAAATGGACTAGGGAAAAAATCGCAAAGACCTAGGAACCGAAATTTTGAAACACAACGAATTTTAAAGATTTTTATCTTGGCATTTAATACAATTATATTCTTCACTTGTGATTTTAGAATCTTTTCAGCAGTTGCGGGACTTTCAAGCATAGAAATACACCAAAAAAAAATTAACAACACCCAGGAATGAAAAAAATTATGTAATTCTAATTTCGACCCCTGGATCTAGTGGATTTTTTTCTGTGTATTTCCAACCTTAAAAACTCCAGACATGCTCAACAAATTTATAAAATCACAAGTGAAGCAAATAATTCTAACAAATACCGAATACCAAATTTTGAAAAATTACTGTAATTCTGATTTCGACTCCTGGGTCTTGTGGATCTTTTTTCTAAAATACTTTTATGCTTAAAAAGCCCCAACATGCTCATAAAAATGTTTAAACCACACGTTATAACGAGAGTTTCATTAAATACCAAAATAAATTTTTTTTAAGATTAGCTGTATTGCCAATGTCAATTCCTGGGCGTTGGCGATTTTTTTCCAAGTGCATTTTTGTGGCTGAAAAATTTTCAAGTACCCCAAAAAATTCCTCTTCTTTTTAAAAACATGTTAAAAATGTTTTTCGAAAAAAGTAGTAAATTTAATAGGAGTTATCTCTCAGAAAATGATTTATTCAAATCCGCAAAACATTGAGATGACTCAAGAAACTTTAAGAACTCTGCAAACATGAAATTTGTAAACCTTTTTTTCGAATGGAGGTAACCAAGCTGCATGCCGATCTATTCCAAATTAATTATACTTTTTTATGATCCCAATACGCTATTTTTCTACGATGCACAGTGATAAATATGGGAAACAATTCGATCCACGCGATGATTTTAATCACATAATGAAATTTTTTTTTATTCTTCTCCAAAAATGTCATATTTAATATTTCTGGTAAGAGAATTTTGATAACTACTTTGAGAATCTGAGGTCTAAAAGGTTATATCTCTCAAATGAACGAAGTTGACCTACAAATGACCTTGATTCTGACGTGTAGAAGTCATAGGGGTCACGGATTCGTGATCAGCGCACCTGAAAACGTATATTCTTCTTGGTTCCACTCCTGAAAATATTTTGTAGTCCTGCGTTATTTAAGAACAATTTCAACTGATGTTGAGGCAAGTCGTTTCATGGTTCATTTAAAAAAATATATGAGTAGTTATCAAAATTCTCTCAGCTTCGATTCCTATGACAAAGCCACCGAATGCCTCCTCGGGTTGCGTGAGGTCTCTTGAACGGTGACTCTAGGATACCGGGCGACCTCTCAGAGTATGCAGCGTTATCCTTGCATGCGGGGCTCTGCAAGGATGGACGAACACTTTTCCTAGCTGCTCGTGGGAACAGCAATGACACCACCAAAACACCAAAAAGTTGTAAATGCGGTTCAAAACGATCGAACGCGCAGATCACCCGACAATGGGTCGGCGAACAATGCCGATAATCCTAGAGTTCGGGCTGCTGAAAATAATTTAGATGGAAACACGACGACGAACCGGCAAAACGCCCACATTGAGTCGACGAACCACCTCAAGGATGACTTGCTAGACTGCTATGATGCCAGCATTATCCCTGTTCACCGAGGCTTTATGGCGCGTATGCATACTCTGTGGTGCCAAAAAAACCCAGAGCTTCAGCACGTTTCGATTCAATCGTTACGAAATCAACGTGCCTACCTCTGGAAAAATGGATATGCACGCGGAGCGCTTCCCCAACCGCTGCTTTATCAAGCTGCAGCCGAAGATGAGGAAGCGACATTAAGACCAACCGCGGAAAGCAGGCACCTTCTGAGAGAAGATCACGATTTCAGGAGAAGAGGGAACATTAACATGCAAGTTCCTCCTAAGCCCCAAGATCTGGTTGAAATGGATGCCTTCCTTAAGGGAGAAATCTCACAAGAGTCCGACCTCTGGACCATAAATTTCTCAGTTTATGGTGCTGCGAGAGCTTTGGCTGATTCAAATCGAAGGCTCAAACCGACGATGGATCAAAAGATCAAAAGACGCTTGCATCAACTGAACAAGAAGATTTGATGGGCAAGACAGAATGCGTCCCGTGTTCAATGTGTGATTGACTACATAAAATCTGGTACACCGTTCACGGAAAGGGTTGAAAAGTTCGCCCAAGAACTGAGGATCTTGAATCACACACTAAACAAGTCAAAGCTGCTGACAATCAAGCAGCATATTGTTGACAAAATACGGCTGTTATCTGACGCAAGGAGGAAAATACAGAAGAGGGAGAGATGGATCAGGGAGAATCAAAAGTTTCTCGCTGACCCATCTGGCCTGTTCAGTGATCACCCTGTTTCTGTCAAAAATCCACCCAAGCCCAACGAGGTAGAGACTTTTTGGAGAGAGGTATACAAGATCCCGAAAACACTAAAGTTGAAAGAAGATACTGACAATATTATCCGCTTCAAGGAATTTTGCGACAACCTCATAAAAACTTAGAGGCACGAAGAACTTTTCCGGTGCTGGACCAGGTTATATCAAGAGCTGCTGGTCGAAGAAGTTTACTTCTACACACCAATATTTGGCCCTCATATTCACCTCATGTTTAAAGTCGGAGACGCCCATTCCACAGTGGCTGGTGTCAGAAATCCTAGAAATACACTTTAAAACTCGTATAAAGAGGAACTCAAAGGGAGGCTTGCGGAATTTCCCACAAGCTATGGTACCATTGATGAGTTAGAGCACGCCGCAGATTTTCCGCGAAGCGCTCTGAATACATCATATGAGAACAATTGCCCTACAATCACAATTAGATCTAGGAAGGGAGCAGAATGGTGGTATACCCACCTGGAGAGACTCCGTAAAAAGGCAAGAATGTTGTGCAATAGGGCAAATAGAACTAAATTGCCTTCGGACTGGGACATCTATAAGACGGCCCAGTCTGAAAACAATACAAATATAAGAAAGTATAAGCGGGAAGATTGGAGAAGCTTCTGCGAGGAGTCGAAAAACATTCTGGAAACAGCGAAGCTGCACAAGATCCTGGCGAAAAATCCAGAAGCTCGCCTCGGACTGCCATTTTGCCTCCAAGGTCGCTGATTACAAGAAGGTGGAATGGGCCGTAGGGTCCTTCTGTCCTTTTAAATCACCAGGGGCGGATGGCATTTATCCAGCGCTTTTACAAAAAGGCATGGATTTGGTCGCCCCTCCTCTGACGCAATTATTAAGGGAAAGTGTAGCTCTTAAACATGTGCCATTGGCATGGAAGGATGGCAGAGTGGCCTTCATACCCAAACCTGGGAGGGAGGATTACACTACTGCAAAATATTTCCGACCAATCAGCCTAACGTCTCTTATCCTGAAGACGTTGGAGAGGCTGGTCGAGAGATACATTAGGGATGAGGTGCTCTTGGGCTCCCCGCTGCATAGAGGGCAGCATGCTTTTCAGGCAGGCTGCTCGGAAGAAACTGCACTCCATGCTGTTGTGGCAAAATTGAAGCAGCTGTTGGAACAAAAGGGGTATGCTGTGGGCGTTTTCTTAGATATAGAGGGTGCTTTCAGCAATGCTCCTCCAGAAGTAATCTGTAGAGAGGCTCTGAGATGTGGCATGCCGGACCAGCTTGTGCGCTGGATAGAAAGCATGCTACGTCGGACAAGACTCGAAACCAGATGGTGTGAGGGTCTAGTAAGGGGAATAGCTCGGCGGGGATGCCCACAGGGGGTTTCTTGTCGCCCCTCCTGTGGTGCATTGTTGTGGGAGGCCTCCTTCGAAGGCTAAATATAGAGGGGTATTATACTCAAGGATATGCGGATGACTTTGTAATCCTAGTCAGGGGGGCTCATCTGGAGACGGTGATGGGTCTTATGAGGTCGGCGCTGCGCAATGTAGAGCTCTGGTGCGATAGCTCAGGGCTTTCGGTAAATCCTGAAAATACCAGCCTGGTCATTTTCACGAAAAACTATAAAATTCCAAAAGTTGACGCTTCTGTATTTTGCGGTGGCAAGCTGACGTTTTCAGATTCGGTTAGATATCTGGGAGTAATCCTAGATAGCAAGCTGAACTGGGAAAAGCACCTGGAGACCCAATGCAGGAAGTTTGTCATGACTTTTTGGATGTGCGGGAGAGCCTTTAGGTTGACGTGGGGACTAGGGCCTAAAATGTTGGCATGGCTCTACTCTGCTGCCATAAAACCCAGGCTCCTACATGCGGCCGTGGTCTGGTGACCACGGGCGGAACTCAAAACAATGCAAGACATGCTGCGAAGATTAAAAACGTTAGCATTTAGGGTTTTGACTGGAGCAATGAGGACTACGCCCTCAGCGGCGATAGTATTCATGCTATGTGAAGAACCCCTACATGTCGCGATAACCGCTAGAGCGGCACACGCGATGGGCCGCCTGGCAAGAGCAAATAGGTGGACCTGAGGGACTAGGCACACTAGGCTCCCGATTGATATCAGTGCATTGCCAATTCTACAGATGAGGCAAGACAAAATAACAAAACGCTTCAACCCTGGTCGCTGACCAGGTATCAGGTATCTGGTTTGTGCTGGAGTGCTCAGGGTCTACTTTTTTAGTCAGAAATGCTGTTATTTTGTAAGTTTTGTGAGTGGTCACGTGTGCTGACCAAGATGGTTGCCTGTGCCGTTTGCCGTGGATCGATAACGAGAGGGACGGACTCAATTGCTTGTGGCAAGTGTAGAGTTCTGTGTCATTTGAACTGCCTAAACTTGCCTGCCAAGGATGTTGAAGATATTAGCAATAAGCAAAAATCTTGATATTGTTCTAAATGCACCTTAACCATAAAAAATGACAACTCTCGGCGAAGAAACTCATCAGAACCACCTGTTGAAGAAAACAACGCAGGAGCGTCTATAGCTACTTTGGACCCTGGTCTTGAAACTGCGATTCTAATCGCGATAGCAAAAAGACAAGAAGTGGAATTTAATAAAATTTCTGCTAAGCTTGATGCTTTTGAATCCAAGCAAATGGCCTTTAATCAATCTCTCGATGGATCAATCAAGGGAATAAAAGAGGGCATTAAACAAAATTCCGCGCGCGTAACCGTGTTGGAGGAAACTACATCTACGAATGTCACGGATATTATCGATCTTCAAGGCTCTTTAAAATCTGTGGAAAGTGAGAATCAGCTGTTGAAGACTCAAGTATTGTCCTTGACTCAAAAGTGCCACATTCTGGAACCAGACTCTCTTAACACGACTCTCGAGATCCAAGGGTTACCGGTTAAAGAATCGTAGGATCTACCTACTGCCTTTTGCCAGATAGCAGCGATCGTGGAGGTGCCGCTTGAAAAAGCGTGCATCTCAAATATTTTGAGACTCAGACCTTCGGCTAACAAAGTTCCGCATGCTTCGCTTCCACCTATCGTGGTAGTCAAATTAAACCAGCATTCAGCATGCGCTAGCATAATCGAAAAATGCAAAAAGAGGCGACTCTTTACTAAATTATTAGGATGAAGTAATGATCAGGCACTTTTTATTAGAGAGTCTCTCACAAAAACAAATCGGTTTATCTATAGCGCCGCCCTCAAACTTATTCGCGATGAAAACTACCACCGCGGGTCGAGAGGCGCTTGTGTCGTTGAAAGAATATGGCCGACGAAACCGTACATCGTACTGTGTGTTTATATGGAAGTGCAGTGAATTATTATTAATAACAAATTATCTAACTTTGTGAATATGTTGTTATTGCAACTCGACAGTATTAAATCTTTTACGAATGCCAAAATGTCGTCACGGAATTGGATCGAAGGCCAAAATAACGTCAATTCCAATATGATTTTTAAGTGTGGTGCAAGTTCACGATCGGCTGAAAAGATTGAGCTATATGCTCTGCACCTGCAGTCAAGTGCATTGTCTTCATCTGATCCTCATATAATAAAAGGCACTTTATCAATACATCTTATGGATCTAAATGACATGGATGATCCCGAGGATGATCCTATTGTTGTTAGAATAGGTAAAATGATTTGCTCGTGTAAAGCCGGCAATAGTCAATCATGTAAACACATAGTTTCAGTTTTGCTTTATTGTAATAGGTAAGTAATTTTTTCACAATAATTTTGATGTTTGGTTGTTAAAGATGAAGTTAACGCGTATTTTCTCATATTGCAGAACAGATTTGAATAGTTTAGAATTACTCTCTCCTACTGTCATGAAATTTTTATGGAATAAACGCAAAAGGCCACTTTTAGAACAATTTGAAGCTCAACCTACGAAACAATTTTGTTGTGTAAACCAAAACAGACTACCTGCATTGAGTGAAAGTATACAAGAGAGTATTCGAGACAGACTTCTTAAGTGTGATAAAAATACATCACTTGCCAAGCATAGGTATTTATTTATAATAATGACGTATCTGAATGTATGAAGAAAAATACTTCATTGTATTATTTTTATTGTACGTATCGTAATATGCATAAACAACCGGTATTGCATTATTCTGAACAAAATATTGGTACAGTAAATATTGAGACTACTCATTCAAAAAAACTATCAAGAACACCTTTTCAAGATATTACAAATAACAATTCTCCATCGGTCGAATCCAGAGCACTTGTTCATGCTGTACCTAATAAAATAGATTACTCTAAGTTTGTAGTTGATAATGCTATGTGTTCAGAAGAAGTGAATTGTTTAAAAGATATTACTTATCAGTTGCTGGACTGTTGCAATCAAGTTTACCAAAACAAAATCACGTGCAATAATATATTAGGCACAGCTATTGCTACAAAAGATTGTAGAAACAAGTGGAAAGAAGAACGTCAGTTTAGGATCACAGGCAGCAGGTATTAAAAATAATATTAATAGAAACATAATACTGTAATGTGTTAATATTGATACAAATGTATTTATATTACTGTTCTTTTTTCAAGGTGCTATAGCTTATATATATCTTCCAAAAATGAATGGCCAGACAAGGTAGTTAAATATTTTTGGAATAAAGAATTTACAAATAAGTATGTACGTCATGGTAATACGTATGAAAGTGTAGCAAGAAATTTATATTCTAAGCAGACAATTTTATACGTACAAGAATGTGGTCTTATAGTTTCAAAGACTGAGCCATGGCTAGGTTATTCACCAGATGGTAAAGTGATAAAAGACGAAAAACCTGATAAATTATTAGAAATTAAATGTCCTTTCGAGCTTGAAAATATATCGAATGCTGTTTTATTGAAAAAGTGCAAGTTTTTAAAAATGCAAGGTGATACGCTCATTGTAAAGAAAAAGCATCAATATTATACGCAAGTCCAATGTGGAATGGCTTTGTTGAATTTAAAAATATGTGATTTTGTGGTTTATTCCAGTGGTTCAGATTCCATAAAAGTTATTGAGGTCACTTATGACCAAGAATATGTACAAAACTTGTTACAGAAGTTGAAGAGAATATATTTTGAGAAAATGTTGCACGAAATTTGCAACAATTCAAGATTTTAATAGTTTATTTGATATAAAAATAGTTCCACAATGTAAATGAATATTCAAGTTGATTTGTATTACATTTGTATTAAAACATAAAATGGGAATACAAAAATATTTTTGGAAATCATGATTACAATGGTTACAATACTTTCATTCCATTAATTACCACAAGTGTTCAAATGTACAATTTACAAACATATAATTATTTTTTTTTAAATTTGTCATCTGCAAGTATAGGTGAATATAAATTTGCAAAACCACAACAAATAATAAAAATATCATCTACGTAATCTATCATATGCCAGGGAAATTTGTGATTTAAAATTTGGAATAACTTTATTCGTTGATTCACTCGTTCTATGTGCACTCTTGCACTAGCAACTTCCTTATTGTGTATAGCTTCTGATTCTGTAAACTGTAGTTTATTCTTCAAATTCGGTGGTTTAATTAATTTTATTTGTCTCTGCAAACATTCATCGCCTCAGAAACCCTCTATCTACCATAACTGCATCTCTTGTGCTCTCCATATATTTAAGGGTTCCACTATAATTAAAAATGGCCTTATCTGAAGCTCTCC
>CAKNWT010268426.1:3044-18595 GCA_932066315.1 Andricus coriarius
GGCACAGAAAGGATCAACGAAACCCATATATTTTTGGCAGATTTTTCATAATTTTTTTCAGTGACTTACAGCCATTCAAACTTGAGTATTCTGAAATGATCATAGGATTATTATGCTTTTTCACCTTTCACTCACCCGGAAATGCTGGCTAATCATCTGAAAATTCTGAAACTTGGTACCAGTATTGGCAAAACCTTCACCTGTAACATGCATATTGTCTCATATTTTTAGGATTTTTTTTGGCTGATATTTTCATGAAAATCTGCACAAAAATCGAGGTGCCTAAACTTTTTGGACGGATAGTAAGCAAATTCGTAGATATAGGTAAGGCGAAAAATTTTGTTAAATGAAAAGTTTTGTAGCTTGTGACGTTTTTCTAAAAAGTACATTTTTAGTTTTCGATACATTTTCATAACAAGAGCTTATAACAAATTTGTTTCTTTTTGGTCAAATAACTTTTGTCTTTTCATTTTTTTTCGTCTCTTGTGTCGTTTTTGCACAAATTTAACTTTCTTATTTTTATTCTTATTTTTTACGATTGAAAAAAAACTACTCGTCCTTTCTAAAAATTATAAATAACAAATTTGTACATCCTCCTTGAGAGAACAAGTTTGCCTACTATTTTTTCTATTCCTTGTGTCCTTTTCCAAAATATTAAATTTCTTTATTTTTAATCTTATTTTTTGCGATCAGAACAAAAACTAAGCGTCCTATCGAAAAATTGTTGATGAAAAAATTGTAGCTCTTTTTCGGATGAGCAACTTCTGTCCATTTATTTTTTCTCAAAGCTTGTGCCGTTTGTCACAAAATTTAATTTTCTTATTTTTAATGATGTTTTTCACGAATAAATCAAAAACTACACATCCTATCAAAAAGTGATCAATAACAAATTTGTAGATCTTTTTTAGATACATAATTTTTATTGCTTTACCTTTTTTTGTATCTTGAATAGTTTGACTACAAAATGGAATTTTTTATTTTTTATTATTTTTTGTGCGATCAAAATTTAAATTTTCGATTTTTCGAAAAAATTCAAAAAGTTGTTATAATATTCTTATAGGGCTCTCAAAAAGAAACGTTTTTCTCTTCTTGAAATTTTTTCATATCGTGCTTTGTTCGGCTTAAAATGTTAATATTCGCTTGAGTTTTGGGATTTTGAAAATGCTATAAACTCTGATAATTTTCTTTCTATCGAAAAATTTCATTAGGATAAATTGTTTGTCTTTTTGAGTCCTAATAATAACCGTACATAGAATTTTGAAATCTGGTCATCAGAAATATGAATTTTCACCAAAAAACTTATAATATCGCTATACAATCATTAATAAAGTGACAACGTTTTTTTTATTTAATGTACTAGATAGTACAGTAATAAGTACTAAATTGCACGGACAAACAGCTGTTTACAATCAAATCTGTGTAAATTTGGTTTTGTTATGATGCACAGACTTGCATAACAGAAGAAATTAGAAAAAAAATACTTCATAAAGCTAAACTAACAAATCTGTGGCGTCTGCATGAAGACGATAAATTTGGGTAGCTTTTTAAAATTGTTATATAATCAAATGAAACGTTTTTGATATGAAGTGATGATATCTAGACGCTTAATTTGAAATTTGAAGTCTATAAAATTCATAACCTTTTCATATTTATTTTAGCTTATCATATTCATTATTAATGAATATTTATAGTTTACTAAATAAATCAAACTTTTATTTATTAGAAGATATATATTTAAAGATATATTAATAAAATGGAAATATCGCCATCGGCGCGAAATCATTATAAACCATAAAATTCGTAGCGCCCCATGCCATGCATTTTCTCCATGCTACGCGCCCCGAATTTCGGTGGGCGTAAACCTGGCCGTCAATTTAGCGTTGCCTACGTAAATAAGCAAAGCATATACAGTAAATCCATTTAATGTCTTGGTTGTAAAGTTTGGTTCCACATTGTTAAATACAGTCCACAGGGCTAACATTTCCCCCTATCATTGTTGCTGTCATATTTCTGTCACTTTTCTGTAGTTTTTCCTGCGGTCGTGAAAAAATGACAGGGAAAAACGACACGCCTGTCATATATTTTCATAAAGGAAGGCAATAAATGGCTTTACTGTATATGTACAAAAATGCAACTTAAGCAGGATCAATCTATATTGGGAAGGTTCTTCAAGGCAAAGACGTTAAGCTTCCTGGACTCATGGGAAATCAACAAGATAAGTGTGATCGCAAATTCACTTCACCACACCAAACAACACGTATAATCTTCCAGATGCAGATGTCGTAACTTCTCTTGCTTCCAAATCTCACAGGAAATATGAATAGTTCACAGAAAATAATAAAGTTTTATTTTAAACGAAGAAACAGCATCAGAATGTATTGAAACAAAATTAAACCATAATAGTCCAGTCATCTGGTAGTTTGGTTCCCGAGAAATTCCCTTTTGAAATGTTTTTAATGAGAAAGTTTCGTTAAGAAGTCCCTTTTAACATATCAAAAATGCTAGAACAGATCAATTGCCAAACCGGGGTTTTTTTTTTCGAAAACAGTTCCAAAAGTTACTTTTGCGTGGGCGGATAATTCCCATTGCATTTTAGGGCAAAATATCCAAGAGAAAAAAGAAAGAGAACAAAATTATGAGAAAATTTATTTCAAAAAATAATTTGCTATCTTTTATAGGTTTCGAGTTAGGACATGTTGCAAAAAACTCACTTTTTTGGATTTTCAGCGAAAAATCACTATGTTTCAAAAAACACCGTGTGCATTTAGACCTATTATTTTGGAAATTGCAGGGTTTCAAACATTTCATTTTTTATTGCATTTTTGACTAAAAACGAAAAAGTTGTGTTTTTTCAAATGCCTCGTTTCCTGTCGATCCTACGACAAAGTTTATTCAGAACAAATGAAAGTGGAGTCAATTTAGCGTAATCTCAAAAAAAAAATAAACTGTCCTAGCCCTAATACCTATTAGGACCCAGAGGCAGCTAAGCGACTTTTGATTACTTTTTGGCCATTTTTTAAAACTTTCTTGGTAAAAAAGTGATTCTAATTGATTGAAAATGTGTGATATGTTTTTTTATTAATGAACAAATATTTTGTATAATAATTGTTTAAAACAAAATCTTGCCATAGCCACTTTTGAGTACTTTTTGAGTACTTTTTTAACAAAGCAGTAATTATATTTGATTGAAAATGTGATATATATATAATTTTTATCAATGAAAAAATAGTTTTTCAATAATATTTTCAGACAATATCTTGTCATAACAACTTTTGAGTACTTTTGGTGTACTTTTGTGGCGAAAAAAGTGATGACCATTGATTTGAAATGTGTAACATGTTTTTTTATTGAGAAAGAAAAAGTTTTTTAATAATTTTTTGTAACAATATCTTATAATGAATACATTTTTTGCATTTTATTCCGTACTAACTCCAAGACACATGTATTTCGCAGTAATTTCTGTAAATTGTACATAATATGCTGTGACCATTTTTTTAAATCAAAAACAAGTAAGTAATTGATTAGTTCAAAATATTGACGTAACAAGTGTAATTCAATAATTTGAAAAATCGTAAATAAATTATTGAAATAATTACTTTTCGTGAAAATGATTACTGATTTCCACACCACCCAGGAGGTAGAGTTTTTGGCGCGTTTTTTTCTAGTGGTATCCCCCCCATTGAATGCAGAAAAAGTATTCATCAGAAGATATTGTTTGAACATATTATTGAAAAACTATTGTTTCATTGATAAAACATATATATATATATATATATCACATTTTTAATCAAATATAATTACTTTTTTGTTAGGAAAGTACTCAAAAGTGGCTACGGCAAGATTTTGTTATAAGCAATTATTATTAAAAAGTATTTTTTATTGATAAAAAAACTTATCACACATTTTCCATCAATTAGAATCACTTCTTTGCCATGAAAGTACTAAAAAATAAGCCAAAAAGTAATCACAAGTCGTGATAGTAAGCTTTTATTATAAACAATTATTCATTTATCAATGGCAAAAGGCGTTTTATACATGATAAATTATATATATATATATATATATACTTATTTGGGACAAAAACTTCGAAATATGAGCGCAGTTCTACTTTACGGTACGCTTAGCTGCCTCTATGCAGGAAGAGTGCACTTTCCAAGGTGATATCTCGTGACCTATTAGGGCTAGGACAGTTTTTTTTTCGAAATTACGCTAAATTGACTCCACTTTTATTTGTTCTGAATAAAATTTGTCGTAGGATCGACAGGAAACGAGGTATTTCAAAAAAACCAACTTTTTCGTTTTTAGTCAAAAATGCAATAAAAAATTAAATGTTTGAAACCTTGCAATTCCCAAAATAATAGGTCTAAAAAACCTTCTTTTTGTTAGATGTATGCAGAATTTTATAGACTCTATTTCATCCTCTGACATCATCAATGCGAACTAAACGTGACTCGATTTATTTTGAGAAAACTGAACTCAACTTTTTTGCCCGTATAAACAGGCAAAAATGGCCAACTTTGAGGGCTCATAACTTATCACCTATTATAGGTAGGACATTGTTTTTATGTTGAAATCACAGGAAATTGAGTCTACTTTCACTCACCTGTGAAACACTTTTCCGTATAATAATTAGGTGCAAAGGTACACTGTGTTTTTTGAAACATAGTGATGTGTCGCTGAAAATCCAAAAAGTGGGATTTTTTCAACATGTCCTAACTTAAAACTCATAGAAGATAGCAAATTATTTTTATAACCAAATTTTGTCATATTTTTGTTCTCTTTCTTTTTTCTCTGGGATATTTTGCGCTAAAATGCAATGGGAATTATCCGTCCACGCAAAAGAAACTTTTGGAACTGTTTTCGAAAAAAAAACCCGGTTTGGTGATTGATTTGTTCTAGCATTTTTGATATGTTAAAAGAGGCCCCTTAACGAAACTTTCTCATTAAAAACATTTCAAAAGGGAATTTTTCTGGAATTTCACTCATTATTTCGACGTAATGCCTGGAGTATATTTTTCAGTTTTTGCGTTAATGAAGAGAGCGAACAAAACTGAAGTTCAAAACAAGTTTGTAAGAAAATTACCTGATACAAAATTGAAGCCCTAGTTTTTTCTGTGTAGATTGCGTGCCGAGGGGAGAAACTGCAGTCTCCCCTTGGCACGCACTCTAATTTCCACAACAACCCTGCTGAAAGTCTAGCTCTTGTTTCTAATTGGATGAATGATCAGTTAGATAGCTTGAGGGCGAGCAAACTTAAAGAAGTCATAGAAAGGCATGCAACCAAGAATTTCGAACATCACGAAAGTTCAATCACTACAACTCCAAATGATAATATTAAGTGAACTTTTTTTTGCTTAAAAATCGTAAACCTACAATAGAAAAGGTAATAAAATAAAAGATTGAACAGAACATCAAAAGACGACCCTAAAAATTAAAAAAAAAAACTTTTTGATAACAAAAATGAAATCTCTAGCACATCAAAGTTTAAAGTTTTTAGTACAGAAATTTAATTAAAATTTTATTTATTTATAATCAACAAATTTGTATACAAAAAGTTGTCCTAAATCACCCTTATAGGTCAACAAGTCTAGGATTTGTTGCGTTTCGGGTTGATTTGTAATAATTTGTAATTTATTTCACAGGTTCTTAGGGCTACGGAATAAAATACAATAATTTGTACTTAAATCTAGGATCCTAATCCGAAAGATGTCTTCCCACTACTATATCTCTTTAGGGTGACTTTTTCCACCTATATAATGCATTAGGGTGGCCCTTATATTTCAAATTAATATTTTTTTTACTCTTAAGTCTTAATTTTGTTCGAATACCCAAAACAGTTAACTCTAGATTTGAGCAAAAGCCGTCAATATTGAACAAGAAATGGTACTAACAAAATTTACAATACATGTTACTGTTTCGAATACTTCAGGGAATAAGAGTCAATAATAATTTGAATATTATACAATTTGAAGACCGTCTTATGGAACCCCTCAAGGGATTTTTTGTGGCCCCCTTAGAGGGTCTCAACATTTTACAATATTAAAAATGATGGTTGTCGGTTGATTCTTATTCCCTACAGTATTATAAACAGGAGCATGTATTAAAGTTCATTTAGTACCATATTTTCGCATTTAAATCACAAATTACAAAAATTTCTTTTGGTATTTGGGGCACGGGTTGATATTGACCAATTTTTCTTAAATTTGGTGAAGATAATTTTTTTGGACATTCGAAAAAACTAGAGGGTGATGGTAAAAAAATCTGATTTTGAAAAATTAAATATTTAATATCCTTAAAGACTTATTCATCCTGATTTATATAATATAATAAATTTGTTAAATTATTCACAAAATCTACAATTCAACTTTGAAAAGGGAAGTTTTTTATCTATAATTTTCGTCTGGATAACTCTTTCAAATAAAAAAATTTTAAAGTGATTTTTTCAGTACGTTTTGCTGTTTTCCAGAAGTTATCCATGATTGCACCCCTAGCAAAATAAAAGCGTTCGTAGATTATAGTTTTAGTTTATTAGTGATTTTTTTCAAGAATATGGAGAAAAAAAATTAGTTTAAAGTTTTAGACTAACGAAATAATTGTTCGAATTGTAATCTTTAAGCATATAAATTAATGCATCATCTAAAATATAAAAATGTCCATATATTAATACCTTAGATAATTAATTAGCCTTTTTTCAAGAATTTGATGTTCTTTTTTATCTCTTGAGTTTTGAAGCTCCGAATGAATACAATTATTTTTTAGATTAGCATACTTATACATATTGAATGCAATGTGAGAAATTTAAAAGTGTAATTTTATTTTATTTATCTTTACATCTTACTTATATTTTTATTTTTATTGCTTCCTCATAGGGAGAGGTTTGAATTGACGTAAATTTTCAAATATACTTTTTGATGTATTTAGATATAATTCGACCCCATTAACTCAAAAATGCAACTTTAAAAAATGTTGGTGTTCCTCATAGAGAGAGGCTTGAATTGATGTTAATTTTTGAATCTACTGTTTGACGCTTTAAGATATAATTCGACCCAAGAAACTCAAAAATGCAATTTAAAAAAATGTCCATGTGTGTATATTTGTAACTGTTTTCTGTTAACCATATCTCGGAAAATAAAAGAGCAATGATCATGAGACTTGGAAGTTTTTTGCGTTTAGATTCTCCTCAAAATATATTTCTCTGTAAATGTTTTTCCATTCGTGGGGTAATATTTTAATTCCATAATAGATTTGTAGGCCATTTTGAGATGCCTCGATTGACCTATTGGCGAACCTTCCAAGATCTTCCATGACCTACAAATACCGATTTGTAAATTAAACAAAAATTGTTTACTTTGACATATAAGGGAAACTTTTTTTATATCGAGAATACTACATTTCTGTATTAGATGTATTTGATTGCGTGTTCGAGACCGATCGATTGACCTATCAACGAACGTTTCTTGACCTTCCATGACCTAAAAAAGATAATTTACAAATTTAAAAAAAAAACATGATTTTTTTACATGAGGAAAATTGTTTTGATATTACGAATATAACTGCGATTATAAAGTTCAAACCCATTATTTATTTTGTTGAAGAATTTTAAATATATTATAAACCTTCAAAGTTGAATCATTCTACAAAACGTTGAAAATTATATTATTTCTAATTGGAAGCTTCAAAAATAATAAATTCCAGTTTAATAGAACTGTTAGAAGTTAGACAATTCCAAGCTTCGTTTAAAATGAAAGTATTTCTAAAGTAGGATCTTGAAACTAAGACGTTAAAAATTAATAATTTTCCAATTGTGCATCACGCCTTTTCAACTTCATAATTTTAATCTAAAATGCAAAAGTAATAACTTGAAAATCTATTGAACGGCATTTCCATGCAAGCGGAACAACTTCATGTTGCTCTAAGTCAACGATGATGTCAAACTGACGCTTGCTATAATAAGCTGTCAAATTGACAGGACATAAATAGCTACGAGACAAAAAACACGCGAAACACGAGCGGAAACATAGGAGCTTCAATGTGGACAAAGTGAATGCATAAATTTGCAGATTATTAGGGGAGATCGTCTTACCGTAGATAATCGTTAATAAAAACTTAAATATACGTAAAATAATCATTTCTAGTTTTAATTTATTAACGCGTATAGCGTCTTATAAATTAATCAAATTAAATTGATTATTTTATGTAAATTAGTATTTTTAATTAACCATGATTCATACAGTGTATTCATTATCTACTGTATGGTGGTCTCCCATGTATATTTTTTCGCAATCCTTAACATTTTAATATTTTTTATCATTTTCTCCACTTCACAGTGAAAAATAAAAAATTCAACGTAAGTAAGAAGTAGTTTCGCGCCTGAAGGATAATGTCCAACCTCAAAATAAAATATAGAGGTTGCCAAGGCATGTTAGGTAATTAATTCGGACATTAAACAAGATCATTCAAAACAAAAGATATGTGTTAACAATACAATATTTGCATATAATTTTCAATTTAGCTACGGTTTTTCTTTATCTCTTCAAGTATAAAAAATCTATTTTGTGTTTTGGGGGTGGTGTAATCAAATGGAAGTATTTTGGATTTCTCAAATCAATGAAACTTTTTTTTATTTGGGCCACCCTGTAATGAGCTGCAATCATAATTCTAAGGTTGCATGGTTGAAATGACACTAATTTTTCTCCCTTTCAGCTATTATTACAATAAAATCTCGAAAGCGTGACAAGCTACCCCCGTTTTCTCTAGTCTAGAATTTAAATTTAAAATTCTAAATTATACACTCTTTCCTTGGAGTACACGAGCTGAGGCATGAGCTCGTGACAATTTATGGTTTCTGGTAGCGTGTGCTCGATGGAAATCGCTGACTCTGTGATTTCAAGGGGGGTGCAGAAGACGCCGGTCATATCGTCAGGGCTTGGAAACATAACATGGAACCCAAGAAAGGCAGGGCAAAGGCGCAAAACAGCAACATAAGAGGAAAGTAGGCCAGTTCAGTGGCAATAGACTGCAGCTAGTAGCTACAAGAGTTGGCGCAACCAGCACAGTCCGCAGATGAGGGTTTCCGGCAAAGTTGGAGCTTGGAGCCCATCGATCCCACCAGCTACACCTGTGAGAAGGTCATTACACCCTGTTTTCCTACTACAGCGGAATTGCGAATATGCCCAGCCTGCTGTATCGAGTACTTCTCATATTATTTCTATCGATGTCCCTGCGGCACAGTATACCGTAAACCGTAGTCGCAGTCACGAATTCACGGTGCTCTAATTTCCCTCGTTGCTCGCTCGCGAATTCTGAATGTACGTATCTATATTCTATAGGCACGGGCTTTCGATGAGGTTGTGCCCTCATTCGAAAACCGCATTCGCGAAGAGCACAAAGAGATAGGACGAGTGTCTCTCGAGTTTCCAGGGAGGGTACAGAGCGATCTCTCATGGTACAGCTACTGTCCTGCGATTATGATCGTTCAATAAAACCCAGAACGTAAAACGAACTTCAGCAGTTCCTTTAGATTTATGAGCAATAACTTTGTTTTATGTTCTTTTTTATTAGTTTAAAATAAAAATTAATTTGATAAAAGACAGCAGGTCACGGTGAGACATCGACAACTTTAACCCTCAATTGGTAGAATTCAGTTGAGCACCCACTAATGTTACACAGGTGCGATTTGGGATCTTGCATTAATATTAAATATAACTATGAAAATGATGACAGCAATATATTGGATATATATGGGATAAGCCGCTGCAGCTGCCCCTGTGTAAATGCCGACAAGTTGAAAATTTTACTGGTGCAAATTCGCAACAGTGTACCATTTAAGGATTAAGTAATTAAGGTAGTCTGTAATCCCAGGAAAATTTTAAGACCAAAAATAAAAAATCCATCGGCATGCATTTTGTTAATGCAGATAATTATAGCCAAAGTGACATAGGCGTATTAAGATTTACACCCGTGAATCGCAGCCACCTACAAGAACGAAAATAATACACAGAAAATCGATGTTTCTGCCAATATTGGATATCTCGGTCAAGTAAAGATTGAGTAACATGCAATATTTCAGAATCAATGAAAAATCAGTAAAAAATAAGTTTTATGTAGGAAACTTGGACATAAAATGTATCTTGTTTTCAAAACGTGCCGTAGTCAGATTATGAAAAGCGAATACTTCCGATGTTTTTGAATCCTTGTAAATCGATGAACTTTCGTGCGTTGACTACGAAAGTGGTAATAAAAATACCCGAAAAACTAATTTTTAAAGTTAAAAATAAAAGAATTCTATATAACAATAGAAATGCAGATAGAGGCATTCCGGGGGGCGAGGGGGTAGCGTGTTTGTTAAAGAGGCTATAATGGAAAAAATATAGGATTGAGTAAGATCTTTACCCTCTTTTCAGTAGCCATTCTTTATTTTCTAAAAATCATATCTAAACCTGGAAGGGGGCGGGAGAAAGTTCAAAATAACTTCAATATATAAATAATTCAACATAACAAAGTATAATCTTATATTTTAATATATAAACATAATGCTGTCGAATGCGATGATTGATTTCATTCTTAGTAAATATTTTCAACGGCAAAACTTTATTCTGAAATTTCAATAATCATAAATTTTATCATTAAATTTCACTATTATACCAATAATGTATATAATATGCAAGGTAGAATATAATATACTAATAATGTACAAAAATCTTGTTTTACACATTAGAGTAGCTTTTTAATACCTAGCGTATTCGACATTTAAAAAACATAATTCTCATGTTTAACACAAAAGAGTTTTTTTCAATGAAAGCTATCTAAATTCTAAAGGGTTCCCTTCAAGGACAATTGAAAAAAATTAAATATGGTTTATTTAAAAATAAAGCATAACAAAATTGTACAATCTATCAATAAAAATTCTCAAAGCATAAGAACTTGATGTTTTAATACAATTGAATAATTTTTTATTAAAAATTGTACTGTTACAAGAAACGTTAGATGATTTTTGAATAGTTTTGTATCTTTGTGAAGCGATTTTCGTTTTTAATACAATTTAAAGTAATACGAAAACATTAAAAACCAAAAATAAATGTATTTCTTGTTGTTATAGATAAATGCGCAGTTTGAGAAATTTTTAAGAGTTTGAGGTACTTTTTTTAAAACGTGCTTTGTTTGACTTGACAGAGATGCTTCAGTAAACTATATTGTCATTTAACCGTGATTGTTATTAACAAATTTTATAAACAAACGCAAAGTTTGAGCAATACAATAACTCCAATCTGAAAAGTAACCGAAACTTTTAACAATTGCTCAAACTGTGCATTTATTAATAAAAATTGTTAATAACAATCACGGCTATGAATTGACAATATAGTTCACTGAAGCATGGCTGGCAAGTCAAAGAAAACTTAAATATTGTTCAAACTGCGCATTTGTTTGCAAAATTGTTTTATAACAATAAGAAATACATTTTTTTTTGTTTTGTCTATTACTTACAATTGCATTGAAAACGAAAATCACTTAATAAATATCCAAAACCATTCAAAAATCACCCACCATTGTGTGTAATATAACAATACAATTGTTAATAGAATATTATTAATTTGATAACAATCTATCAAGTTATGTTCAACGAATGTTCATTTATCGATTTTATACTAATATCAATAATTTTGAATTAATTACGTGTGTGCCAGGATCGTATATTGAACATTTTTTCGTCATTTTGCCCCACTGTCCGTCCGGAGCTTTCAGCGCCGCCAAACCGATCTTTCTGGCCCTAATTGTGCCACAGAAAATAGTTGCTTATAGAATTCAAACAGTTTCTTATATAATTTAAAAAGTTCATCAATAAACTTGTAAATAGAAGTTTCAAACATCGATAAAGGACGCCGACGGTTTCTTTTTGAAATTGAGTTTCGGCTAAATTCTTATCAAATTGGGCAAATTTAACCGAAATCTAATTTCCATAAGAAATGTGGGTCATCCTCTAGGGGATTTCTATAAATTACGTGATCAAATTACGTAATCAAAGCGGCGGAGCCCTAGGGGGCACAGGGGCAGTGCCCCTCACCCTCACCCTAGAAATCGACCAGGGAGGGGCAAAGTATTGATTTGCCCCCCTCTAAAATCGAATGATTAAATTCATCGGATCGTCGGAACTGGAAATCTTTCAATTCTTTCTGGCTTTGTTTAATCTTTGAAATCTATCTGGAATCTTTGTGAAATAATAGAAGTCTTTATGAAATCTATCCGAAATCTTTGTGAAATATTCGAAATCTTCGTAAAATCTTTATAAAATCTTTGAAATATCATTGCAACCTTTGTCAAATTTGTGTGAAATCTTTAGGAAATCATTGAAATATTTATCTCTTTGTAATCAATCTGAAATCTTTGTGAAATAATTGAAACCTTGCTGAAATCAGTTCAGTTCATATTTGAAATATTTTTGACATATTTGGTAATATTTGTGAAATTATTTAAATCTTTGGGAAATCATTGAAGTCTTTGTGAACTCTTTTAAATCTATCCGAAATCTCTGAAATCTTTGGGAAATCATTGAAATTTTTGTTTAATCTTTGAAATCTATCTGAAATCTTCGTGAAATAATAGAAGTCTTTGTAAAATGATAGAAGTATTTTTATAATCATTGAAATCTATCCGAAATCTTTGCAAAATATTTGAAATCTTTATGAAATCTTCGGGAAATCATTGCAAATTTGTCAAATCTTTGTTAAATCTTTGTGAATTCTCTCAAAATCTTTGCGAAATATTTGAAATCTTTGTGAAATCATTGAAATCTTTGTTCAATCTTTGAAATTTATCTGAAATCATTGTGAAATAATAGAAGTCCTTGTGAAATCTTTAAAATCCATCTGAAACTTTTGCGAAATATTTTAAATCTTTGTAAAATCATTGAAATCTTTGTTCAATCTTTGAAATTTATCTGAAATCTTTGTGAAATAATAGAAGGCTTTGTGAAATCTTTAAAATCCATCTGAAACGTTTGCGAAATATTTTAAATCTTTGTGAAATCTTTGGGAAATCATTGAAATCTTTCTGAAATGTTTGAGAAATGATAGAAGTCTTTGTGAAGTCTTTTAAATCTATTCGAAATCTATGTGAAATCATCAAGAAATCACTGAAATATTTGTTCAATCTCTGAAATCTATTTGAAATCTTTTTAAAATAATAGAAGTCATTGTAAAATCTTTTAAATCTATCCAAAATCTTTGCGAAATATTTGAAATCTTTGTGAAATCTTTATAAAATCTTTAAGATATTATTTCAACTTTTATGAAATATTTGTAAAATCTTTTAAATCTATCCGAAATCTTTGCGAAACCTGTGAAATCTTTGGCAAACCGGGTAGACAATGAAACTTGGTTCTTAACAGGCCCTATCTAGATTTTCTATTTTCTATCGAGGCCCTAAAGTGGCTCAGCTGGCTCAGCTGGCGAGGTCATGAGTAGGCAACACAACGAGGGCCTATTAATAGGGCCTTTATAGAATCTAGATAGTCCCTCACTATACTAAAACCATTCTCCAGTATTGCGCATGCGTTCTTTCATCCATTTTTTGCGCGTTTATTTGAAATCAAAAGTGGAAGATATGGTAAATTCTTAATAAATAAAGATTTTTAATTGGATGGTAATATTTTTTACCTATACAGTTAGAATAATAATTTAACATAAAGTAAAATAATCATGAACGAAAATGTTTTAAACTTATTCTTTTACATTTCATCTGCACCATTATTATTATTACTGTATATGCTAAAATCATTCATGTGCATTACAAATTCTGTATTTATTTAGAATTTACAAATTGCTTCCATTTTTCATTTCAAATAAAAAGTACTTGTCAGAAACGCATTTTCTTTACGTATAAAATAATTTAAAATAAATAGCATACGATAATAACCTGTTGAGGGCCAGCAGAGGGAAAGCCTAGATTTTTCTAGCTAGAAAATCTGGCTGCGGCCTCATAAGAGCCAATATTTAGTTTAGGCATAAAGATGCAGTTTCTACCCGGGAATGTTAATTTTATACCTGTATTGATCATTTATAATTTATTGTTTTTTTTTTTCATGTTTAATTTTTACATAGTACAATATTATTATGCTATGTCGAAATTATACCATTCAATATTATAAGTCTATGCCCCTGCCACCCTTTAGGAAAAAAGACTCCGCCGCTTCTGGTAAGGGTTATTTTTGGAATTTTAGACACCCCTTCTTTTTCTGCAGTCAATGTTTAACTATATATGGGCCTAAGATTTTGCTGACCCCCCCCCCCCCCCCTAAATCACTTATGTAATTTAAGGATGACCCCTTATCTGAAAAATAATTTCATGAGTGTCAGTGTAAATATAGACTACCATAATCAGTCGAAAAGTTCCATATTCAAGGACCTTGTAACAAATTTACTGTCAAATATTTGCTCGATAGGGCATATTTTTTAAATAGTACTTAATTTGCAGTTCTAATATTAATTACAAATTTTGCTTGAAAGTTAAAAAGACTCCCTCAAAGTTTTATTCCTCAAAAAATCGTCTGTCTTCGCTTCGTAAATATAGTCAAAAAGCACTAAAAGCAACGCACTTCTTCGTACTTGTGGACCAAAAAATTTTTTTATGAGATCTAACTTACCAGAACAATTGTTTAAAGCAAGCGAATTTACAACTGTGTATCGATTATGCCATTTAAATATTTTCTACTCTGCCCAAATGACCTTGAAATTGAAGAAAATCTAAAAAAAAATCGGGTTTTTCGCTTTTTTCTTTGAGTTATATCAATTTTCTCGACTATTTGATGATAAAATGTATGATATATGTTATCGGAAATGTATTTACAATATATTGAAACCAAAATTTACGAAGCAGGTTGACATTAAAATAATTTTTGTTGACTTAGAATTACAAGAAAATACACTCCACGCCCGATAGAAAAACAAGTGAGTACCCGTGCACTACGCCTTCTCGCCAGCAGTTTTAGGAATACCGTAAACCGAGCGTCTTTCTATCGGGCTTGGAGTTATATAAAAGTACATAAATTTGTATCGGTATAGTGAGAAAGCCATTAAAAATTGTTTTAAATGAATTTCTTATTCAATTTCAATGATGCTTCGTCAAAATATATATTTTTTTAAGTTCTCACTATACAGGCACAAATTTAGGTATACTGGAAAACATTTTTACTTTATTTAGAGTTAGACACTCAAAATTCATCTTATCATAAAAACAAAAAATAATATGCCACATTTAGATATTTTCTTATAATTCAAAGTCAATAAAAATTATTTTAATATCAACATTTAATTGCATTATCGCTATACAGGTATAAATTCACTTCTTCAAAACTATTTTTTTCTGATAACTTAGATCTCATTAAAGAATCTTTTGGTCTTCAAATAAGAAAAAGTGTGTCGCTTTTAGTGGCTTTTGACCATATCTACGTATATACTATCACGTATTTTCTTATTTCAGAGCGCTGAAGCCAGGACCCAACCTCAAAATTGAATTGTCACATTTTACTCCATAAATACTAGAATTACATCTTTTTT
>CAKNWT010268439.1:0-11539 GCA_932066315.1 Andricus coriarius
ACCGTCATGTTGAAACCACATGTTGTGTCGCACTTCCAAGCTTAGGTCTTCCAGCAATATTGGAAGTTGATTTTCTAAAAAGTTACGATATTTTTCACCGTTCAAATTTCCATCAATAAAATACGGACCGATAAGTTGATCTCCAATTATTCCACACCAAACGTTCACGGACCATGGACGCTGATGCTCAACTTCACGCAACCAATGTGGATTTTCTACACTCCAATAATGCATGTTGTGCCGATTAACGTTACCATGGTTTGTGAAAGACGACTCGTCTGTGAAGAGTACTAGATAAAAGAAATTCGGGTTTCCTTGTATCTGCTGAACCGCCCATTGACAAAATGTCACTCGGTTCTCAAAATCATTGCCATGAAGTTCTTGATGCAGTGAAATATGACACGGATGATAATTATTACGTTTTAATACCTTCCAAACACTGGATAGAGACATTCCGGAATCGCGGCTTAGTTGTCGAGTACTAACATGAGGGTCATGAGTGACTGCAGCTAAAATTGCAATTTCATTATCAACTCCAGTGACTGTTACTTGACGCTTCCTTTTTTTCGGTTGTACACTTCCGTCAGTGATGAAGTTTCGGACAACCCGGTAAAAAGAAGAGCGTGAAGGAACACTTTCTGGAAAGCGTTGAGCATAAAGCGTGAGAGCATCATTGATATTCCTGCCACTTTCTCCATAAATGAGAATCATTTCAATCTTCTGTTGCTGAGATAGAATTTCCATTGTAAAAGTAATGAAGTAAGGTAATGAGGAAATACAACGACACCCAAACCAACTCAAACGAACGTGACCAACAACAATAACCCAAACGAAAGCAACCAACACACCCAAATCAAATGAACACAATCAACCTTCCTAATGAATAAACGTTAAGCACGGACAGACGCGGTTATCGCTCGGCCGGAATGACGTCGAGGATTGTAGACAGTGGAGACTCGATGATATGTAATGTCTACATCCAAAATCGACTGTCGTCAACCAACTGCATTCAGGAATGGTTTTCGACAGTTTTATCACATTTACTGTCCCGTTGCCAAAAGTTCAAGCACCCCGATGAATGGTGAGAGGCAAGGGGACTCACCGAAATTAAGCACCCCGAAGGGAATAGACAACTACTACGTCCGCGTCGTTATTCCTGGGTAGAGCTAAAAGTAATGTCAACAATTTCATTTTTCGCAATTGCAGCGCCATCTATCGCGAATCGAAACAAATTTTCCGAATAAAACTTACGTATTTCGTAAAGGAGAATCTGAATCTGTGATAAAAAATTGGGGTTGCCATTTGAAATTACAAAGTTACCCCCACCCCTGCCTCCTGTGGGGGTGGGGGTGGGGTAAATTTTAACAAATCTTTTTTCCCCCTCGAAAATAAAAAGTTTTTATTCCAGACATTTTTTCCGTAGGATGCGTATTTTTTGAGATATTTCGTTGTCTCAAGTTAAAAAAAACACCCTGTATATTGGAATTGGGAAACAAATATATTTTTATCGTACGTGACAAACTGATGGTGGCAGCGGTGGGGCCTACTCGTGCTGCTGTATCCACTCGGCTTTTGCTACTAGTAACTTTGTTACTAGGCGGCTATAAATAAGTTTTCGTAAACACAATTTTTATAAACAAATTTGCCAAAATTCAGATTTTTATGTGTGACTCATCGTTCCCAATTAGGGTAGCAATGCCACGAGGTGAATAATCAGATGATCTTTTGAAAAATAAATACTTCCATGTTAAATCAAAAACCCATGGGCATTAACTTGCCGGGGACCCAGCATTAACTTGCTCAAGTATTTTTAACTTGGCAGTTTTTCCGTTTTTTTGCGAAAATACTGGAACTTATTTCAAAGGCTCTCATGATTATTTGTTCAATTAGGAATGGCGTTTCTCAAGTTTACACACGATAATAAGGCTTAAACCTTGTACTCACGCCTCAATTGGCTAGAGTGCCATCAAATCAAACCAAAAACCCATGGGCCTTAACTTGCCGGGGACCCGGCATTAACTTGCCAGGTATTTTTGATTTGGCCGTATACCGGATTTTGGTTCCAGCACTATTATCGTGTGGACTATCATAATTTTCAATTATGGTACGTTAGAAAGAGGTCTAATCTTCCGGGTAGCAGTAATGCTAAAAATAGGCCAAGGCACCGCGCAGGGACAAAATTGCGAACGAAGGATTCTGTCGCGGTAAAAAAATGAAGTTCGAGAACCCGAAATCGAGCCAATCGTTTTTGTAACCCCTAAGGTCTCAAAGGAAATACTCGAGCTCCAGGAAATCGAAACCCAAAGGTTCAACAGTTGTGACGAGTTTTCGCCCTTTTTCGAAAAACTGCAGAACCAAGCGGAAGCCCGAATTAATCTATCTAAACTAGCTCGGCCAAGAACTTGTAACATTCTCGAATTATCTCTAAACCGGGGATCGCTTTTGTATTCATCAATATTCAAAATCTAATTATGCAGTTGGCTAATCTTAGTTAATGATCTTGATTTTACTAAAAATTAAATTAATTTTTAGTAATGGTAATGTTGCATTTCAAACTCATCTCAATGATTTTTATTTTCATCGAGATATTCGTTAGATTTGCGTTTACTCTTTCCTGTCCAGTAAATTGCAACCAACTATGTAAGTTGATTCCAATACTGATAGGATGTTAAAACTAGCCCTAACCATTATACAACTAAATTTGAAAATTAAATAGAGAACAAATTAGTAAGATTAATTCTTACAGTAAAATTCACATTAAAATTTAAATAATTCTTTTACGATAAAAATAACGGATTGTGGATTTACTCGAGGGAGAGATGATTGCGTATTTCAATAATCAATTGGGTTCTATTTTATGAATCTCTCTCAAAAGATACATTTCAGGTTACTGCACGTAATTATAAATTTAATGTTTATTGTGTATCATCGCACAACGAGGTCCTTGTAATTAAACAAGGTGCAGGGTCGTTACGAATATGCACAATTTTTTACTTTATACAAATTTATTTATTAAATCGTTTGATTCTCCTTCATGAGTTTTTTATTTCAAACCCCAAGCTCTACTCGTACAACAAGGTCCTCATTGTTACACAAGGTGCAGGGTCGTTACGAGTAGTGCTATTCTAATTTCTTTTAAATTTAATGTTGATCGCACAACGAGGTCCTTATTATTAATAAGGTGCAGGGTCGTTACGAGTAGATTATAATTTTTCTGTAATTCTAAGCTTACTCGCACAACAAGGTCCTAATGGTTAAATCGGGTGCAGAGTCGTTACGAGAAGCTACATGATTTCAATTCTTACTTAAAATAAGAGAATTTTCCAATTCACCCTTAGTTCAAAATCTATTATCCTAGCATGCACAACAAGGTCCTTATAATTAAATAAGGTGCAGAGTCGTTACAGGCATCACACACACATTAAAGTTTTTCCCCACAAACTCACATTTATTACTTTAATTCAAAAACAATGAATTAAAATAATTTATAACACTTGAAGGAGAATCTTAGATAGGAAGCTTTCCTTCCCGAAGCTTATGATACTCTGTACTCAAAAGAAATATTCTATCTTCATTGACAGGTAGATCATGCAGACCAAGAGAGGCTTCTTCCTCGCTGAGGGTCGAGTAGGAAGTCCCTTGGTACCGATACCGGGATCGATTTATAAAGTGCATTGGTCCCAAGCTATCCCCACTTATTTAGATGATGGCGCGCGCAATCGATCGTATGATCGAATGATTTCGTGAATCATCCCTTCGTTCCACCTGCTTTTCCACTTTTGAGTCAGAGGCGTATCAAAATAAATATTCGCCCGTAGCTTTATGATTTAATTCTAAATATGAAAATAGAACGGACCGTCTCATATCCCTCGCAATTCCAAGGGTGAATAAATCCTTGAGGAATTGCAAACTCAAGGGATGTGCTTTGGAAAGAAGGGGGAGGGGAAAAATCTTTTTAATAATGGTGCTCAAGAATTACGGAGAATTCAGCGACTTCCGTCTTTTTCACTCTCTTCTCTTACTTGTTTTACCTTATTAAGATTCCATGATAAAATATAATAGAAACATGTTATCCAACCATAGCCCACTTTCTTAAGGAGGAATGGTACCGTAAATTCTGAATTATAAATAATTTCTATTCCGACTCGGTAAGCTTTCAGCTCCATGAGCGTATGTGTAGACTTAAGGCTCCGTTGCTCATGTCGAAGATTTAAGCGCATCATTACCTTCTTTACGGATGAGAAATACCGAAAAAGCCGTATCGAAATCATTTTTGACCTTAATCCGGATTTGATCAGGATGGGAAAGTGGTACCGTAAAGTCTGAACTGAAAAATAATTTCTATTTCGACTCGGTTAGCCTCCAGCTCCACGAGTGTATGTGTAGACATAAGGCTCCATTGCTCACGTCGAAGAGTAGGCATACCACTATTCCTTTCACTGACATCCTCATGAATGAAAAGAGGGTCCAGGTTAAGGTTATTTAATTTCGGCTCGGATTTTCCGAATTTTCCGAACCCGTGGTTCAGGACGACGATGCCCCAGTTAACAGTCCATCTCGATCATTGGTTCCGCGAAAGTAGTGATTAAAACTCTGAGTATTATACGGAGTATCTCATGAATCCTCCAGAAGGAGCAGAATCCTCCTCACCACCCAAAAGAGAGGGAAGAGGACTAGGGGAAAATGCCAGCACGCCACTAAATCTCGCAAATCGGTCATATACGATAATCCCGTCTTTCCCGAAAAGAAGGTAGTTCCTATATGCGTAGTTCGGCCGACGATTCGACCTATAAATCTGGCACCTATAGCTAGAAACGTGCACCCAACTGGGCCAATCGTGACAATTGATTTGGAACTAGAAGAAGCCCTTCAGCAAAGGAGACGGGCCATCTGGGAAGAAAACCCCCGCAATCACGTAATCGAATATCCAGAACGCGAGGTGGCTCCTCTCGCAGAACCTAAAAACGGCGATATCTCTGATGACGACACGGTCATCATGTAACCAGAAATCGAAATTCTAGATTAGAGGCCCGACACCGCTCTCAGGAATTCAGGAAGTTGAAAACAAAATTTCGGTGTGGTTCACGAAATCCTAGCTTCGTAACCAATCGTTGCACATTTAGCCAAGAGTTGTTCCAATCACATATCGATTTAACCAATCGATTTCGCTAAAACAAAGAAATAGTATGTTCCTTTACTCGATCAGTGTAAGATTAACAAGAACTTTTTTTTGTTATTCTATAACTTTTTAAAAAGAAAAAAATAATTTACAACTTTTTAAACTTTTTTTTTCTATTATCTTTGGTTCTTTTTTTGAACATTAAAAAAATATTTAAAAAAATTCTTACATCAAGTAACATTCTTGCAGCTGTGTAGTTGCACAAAAAAATTTTAAACCATGAAAAACTATAAACGAATAAAGTGTAAAAGAAAATAGTTAAAAAATATGTCTTAAACCGAGTAAAGAATTTTTTGAAATATTTTGTATGGTCATCCCGAAAGTTAAAAAGAACAAACAAAAAACCGTAAAAAATTCCAAATAGCCAGAAATTTTTGTTTTGTATTTACATACTATTTCAAAAAATTTCAATTTGAATTGGACTTTTTTTAAAAGATGAAACTGTTGGAATCATTTCAACTTGATATATTTTTTCATTTTTATAACTTCCATTTGGAGTTTGAATCTCATGTTTAATATTGACTGAAATTTTTAATCAAACCTAAAATCAATTTTCAGAAAATTGGTCAAAATGTTAAAAAATGTGTGTTTAATTTTGAATGCACTTGCATGTATTTTTACTATTTCCAAGTGTAATCAAGAAAGCTGCATTTCAAAACCGCGCGCTGTCGTTGAATAATACATACATGGCACAACAGCCTTCGCCGATTCAACGGAAATGCACGACGCGCCACGAGTGTCTTCGCGACTTCTATGGCGACTTCTCGTCCCGCCGTCTCCTCTCGGGTCTCGTTTTGCATCATTCTGCGTTCTGTGTTTACCGTGCTTACAAAAATTTGAAATGAATGAATGGCTCTAAATTAGGACAAATTATACGTTACGTTATCCAAAAAGTACCGAATCTTTCGTTTCCTTTTCGTCACAATTTCGGTATTTGGAATAACGTAATCTAAATCAAGTGAATATAGTTACGTTTTGGCAGTATAGAAACAGAACGAAAATCACGAAAGTATTTTGTTTCTTTTAGGTCGGGTTCCTGCTTTAAACCACAAAACAAGTTGGAAAAGGGAGACTGTTTCAGCTGTTTACTTTCAGAAAATGTGAGACAAACATGCGGAAACTGAATTGCTAATGCTCAACTAACATGTACAAATATTCCTTCCACCCATAATAAAAAATATGGTAATGATAAATTACCTGCTCTTTATTTGAAAATATCAATGCAAATATTTTTTGTACCCTCTAAAAATCCTAAATGTGTGCACGCACCATAACCGCACCGGTACGCATGACATACGACCCTCATGACGTGCGACACACCTGTCACGCATATGAGGACGCAACTTGGTCATCACCTGCGCGCACGTCGTGAAAGAAAATCCGCACGTGGTGCGACGCCCATGCGTCGCACCGTGCGCGCACTTTGCTATCTGGGTATCCATGCCAGCCAATGCTTATCCTCGTGAATTTTTTCTCAGCAATAAGAATTGGCTATCCTTTCTAATCCATAGTGTTCTATCCGTCAGCGTATTCTTATCTATCCGCGACCTACTTTGTCATTCCTTTTAACTATCACGGATAGAATACTGATCCATGCCAGTCAATATTTATCCTTATGACTCTTTTTCCACAGAAAGAATTGGGTATCCGTTCTAATCCATAATGTTCTATCCGTCAGTCTATCCTTATCTATCCGCGACCTCTCTTGACATTCCTTTTAACTATCACGGATAGAATACTTATCCATGCCAGTCAATATTTACCCTCATGAATCTTCTCTCCACAGAAATAATTGGCTATCCGTTCTAATCCATAATTTTCTATCCACCACCCTATCTTTGTCTATCCTCTAGCTACTTTGATTTTTCTCGTTATGTAACACGGATACAATCGTAATCCGTGTCGATCATTTTTTATCATCTTCAATCCTTTCAACATAAGATGTATTGCCCATTTGCACATATCCATAATTTTCTATTCGTCAGCGTATTCCGTTATAATTCGTGATTTTCTGTCAAATACGAATTAGCATTATAGTTTTCACTGCAGATACATAGGTATAGAATCTTTTCATTCAAACTGATACGCGAGGATAGAATATTATTAGTTCAATACAGATTTAAAAGAATAGATGCGGATAGAGTATTACTAGTTGAAGCCTGATTAAAACGAATAAATGACACGCCGGGAGCTAAATCGTCCCATAGTTTTGTTACGAGGCAAAATGTCAAAAAAATATTCCACGCGTAAAAATGTTATAAACAAAATTCACGGGCAAAAATGTCACAAAGGTTTTCAACGCGCAAAATTGTCGAAACAGAAACTCACGGGAAAAAACGTCAAATAGATTTTCAACGCGTAAAATTGATCTTTTACAATTTTAAAAATAAATTCACGGTCTAATCTGTCACGGCACAACTTTCGATCGTCACAATTTTCGTATTATTACTTTGAGTTCTTTCTAATTTGATGTTAATAATTTTCAAAAAAAATCTCAGAAAATCGAGTAAAACTACACTTTGTATAATGAAAAAATCCGATGATTCTTCATGATTTCTAACCATCATTTTTTATAGCTGTGATCAGAAATCGTTGCAATTTCAAAAATTCAACCATTAAGAAAAAAACTTATGGCTCAAAACAAAGAAAAATTTTAGTCCATATTGCTAATAAAGAAAAAACATTAAAACTTGATGATTTTTTATTACTACTTTTAATATTAACAATACTATTGTTTGAATTTTATCATCGTCATTTAACATTCTTGTAGAGAAACTACTTTTTTTTAATGTGAAAAAATACAGAATTTCTTCAAGATTCACATGATGTAAAAAACATTTTTTCAACGAGAAATATTTATACTATTAGGTTTATAGGAAATGTACTATTGACAAAGTTCTTGATTCAGACAGCAGTTTTTCGTGCAAGAAATTCGTGTCAAGAGTTTCATAACGACATTTTAGACAAATTTGAATCATTCATTTCCATTTCAATATAATAGATATACATAATCTAATTTCATTCTTAGATTCTATCATTTGATAAGTATAATATAATAGAACTCTTGTCTTATAACTATATACGAAATATTAATAGAGAAATTTTATTTACCCTTATTGTTCTTGTATCATATTTGTTGTTTTTTTTTCGAAATTTTTGGCATGTCTACCAAATTTACTTTTCCAATAATGTTGAAACTTTGAATAAAAAAATGTATAAATGAATTATAAATGTATATTCCAAATTAATGATCTTTCTTTAAAACGTCTTAAGTTTCAAAACCCAAATATAGAATTCAAAGTCTTTAAATCCTTGCTGAAAATTAAGTCATCTTGTTCATTGAAAAAAAACTTTGCTTCGAATAAAATTCAATTCATTCACAGACATGAACACAAAGGTAACGCGAACGCTTGTTATGAATAATTCAAACTATTAACTAGTTTTTCTACTCCAACAATAGCTCACCAAGAAAAAAAGGAAAAAATTGAATGTTTCAATTACTCGTTATCGCTATCCCCACTAGCTAAATCATAATCTTGAGCTGAGATGGTTGTTCTCAAATCGCGATAAAATGATGGATACTTGGAATCGATGTATTGAATCAATTGCATGAGATCGTTATACTTTTGGACTGTGATGCTATTTCCCTTCGGATGAAGAGTCGACAATTGAACATTTTTGAAATGTCTCTCAGAAATCGTTCTTTTCGCGATGTCCACCTTACGGATCTTTTCTTCGCCGTATATCATATAGAAAACAAATCGCCTATCTCGATTGAGTTTGGTGGATCTGATTTTGAGCCAGTTGATTTTTTCTTTCTGCACGTCTACCTTTTGATTGTCGATTAGTTTTTGCAACTCCTGTGATGACACAAAGTCTGCGGTTTGCATCTTAGTGACCTCAAATTATGGATCTTTTTTTTTTTTGATTCGTTGATCATGTCTATCCAATGATCCGGCTCATTGATCATAGGCGTCAAAAAGGGCTGAAATCATGCATGTGTCATACAGAATTATTTTTTACTAGAAGCTCAAAGAGTATTCGGATATCCGAAATCATTACCCAAAACTGGAATACTAGAAAACCTTGGGTCTCTCGAAAAAGCTCAAGTCCTTGTGAAATCGAGTTACTCGGAAAACTAAAAATGCCTTAACTTCTCAAGATCAATTACATCTCTATTTAAAATGATTGAAAAATGAAAAACCGTTGTTTTTTTTAATTTACAGATTGAGACATTCACCAGAAATGGGAACCGATAACTTCAATTGACTTCATAATTTTTCGGTGACCCGATTTTTTCGGGAACTCGAAACTTTTGGGTTTCACCGCTTTACCTGAAAAAAATCCGAACCCGATCCAAAACCGAAAATTCGGGAACCCGCACACCCTTAATCCTTATATAATAATCTTCGATTCATACTCTTCATTTGGTTGTATAAGATACTAAAAATACATTGAAAAGATTAAATATTTGTTAGCAGAACTGAAATTTAAAAAAATGGAAACCGTTAAAATTATCAACACTTTCTTATAGCTTATATGTACATCTGGTCGGAAAATGTTGCTGGAAGAGGAGCACAATAGATCGTTTCGTATTTGAAGATTCATTTGAAAAATCACATCACGGAAGAAACAAAGCATATTATTCTTTAATCCGATTCATGGGGGTTACAGAATCGAAACATAAGAGTCACACTTTTATTGAAGCACTTCTTGGCTTCAAGCAGCGTCGATTTGATCGAACAGAATTTATTTTTAGGTGGGCATACCTATAATAGCTGTGATAGGTATTTCGGATTAATTGAGAAAGAGCGTAAATTGCACAGACTTTGTGTCATCACAGGAGTTGCAACAACTAATCGACAATCAAGAGGTCGACGTGCACAAAGAAAAAATCAACTGGCTCAAAATCAGATCCACCAAACTCGATCGAGATAGACGATTTGTTCTTTATATGATATACGACGAAGAAAAGATCCGTAAGGTGAACATCGCGAAAAGAACGATTTCTGAGAGACATTTCAAAAATGTTCAATTGTCGACTCTTCATCCGAAGGGAAAAAACATCACAATCCAAAAGTATAACGATCTCATGCAATTGATTCAATACATCGATTCCAAGTATCAATCATATTATCGTGGTTTGAGAACAACCATCTCAGCTCAAGATTATGATTTAACTAGTGAGGATACCGATAAAGAGTAATTGAAACATTCAATTTGAATTTTTTTCTTGGTGAGCTATTGTTGGAGTAGGAAAACTAGTTAATAGTTTGAATTATTCATAACAAGTGTTCGTGTTACCTTTGTGTTCATGTATGTGAATAAATTGAATTTTACTCGAAACAAAGTTTTTTTTTTTTTAATGAACAAGATGACTTAATTTTCAGCAAGGATCTGAAGACTTCGAATTCTATATTTGGGTTTTGAAACTTAAGGCGTTTTAAAGAAAGATCATCAATTTGGAATATACATTTATAATTCATTTACACATTTTTTTATTCAAAGTTTGAACATTATTGAAAAAGTAAATTTGGTGGACATGCCAAAAATATCGAAAAAAAAACAACAAATATGATACAAGAACAATAAAGGTAAATAAAATTTCTCTATTAATATTCCGTATGAAGTTATAAGACAAGTGTTCTATTATATTAAAGTTGTCAAACGATAGAATCTAAGAATGAAATTAGATTATGTATATCTATTATATTGAAATAGAAATGAATTATTCAAATTATTCTAAAATGTCATTATGAAACTCGTGACAGAAATTTCTTGTACGAAAAACTGCTATCTGAATCAAGAACTTTGTCAATAGTACATTTCGTACAAACCTAATAGTGCAAACCTTTTCTCGTTGAAAAAATGTTTTTTACATCATTTGAATCTAGCAGAAATTCTTTGTTTTTTTCACATTTGAAAAAAAGTAGCTTCTCTACAAGAATGGTCAAATGACGATGATAAAATTCAAACAAATATTCGACTATATCTTAATTCGTGCGGTTTGCTAAGAGATGGCGTAACTTGATTATTATTCCATCGTTCCAAACATCCGACATGCGTTGGAAAGCTACTGTCGTTGTGCATCTTTTTCAGTATATATTATTCATTTGAAGCGTAAACAGCTATAATTTTTGTTCACTTAAATATGTCGAACTTTGTGCCTGAAAAAATGTTTTTTCGGGGAGTTCTCCTTCATTATTTTTATATGAAGAAAACTGCTGCCGAAAGTCATCGTATTTTGTTGGACGAATATGGTGAACATGCTTTAGCTGAGCGAACGTGCCAAAAGTGGTTTGCTCGATTTAAAAGTGGTGATTTTAGCTTGGAAGACGAAGAACGTCCTGGGCAGCCAAA
>CAKNWT010268466.1:0-12158 GCA_932066315.1 Andricus coriarius
TCAAATAATGATTTTAAACAGTTTCTCGAGTCAAAAGTTAATGACAGAAGTATGCTATATTCATATTACATACTTAATATAAGTCGAGAAGAGAAGTGACTCCTGAAAAAGTACAACAAAGAATTGAAAATGCCTATCCCAGCGTAGTCCTACCGACGTCGATTCTGCTGCTACTGCAACAGCAAGCTAAATCGTTTGGTGCCGCTGTACTCCCCGATCCGAGTATACGCCGTACATTTCAACTTACTGCAAATCCACTGTCCCGAAAAATAAGTCACTAACAAAGTTTTCCATATACTTTTCCATATAATTTTCCATATAGAGTGTATCAACTATATTTAACTTCCGTAGAGTGTCGTATCTCTATGTATTTTTAAATCGAAATACGACACGCTAGCGACGCATAATACAGTTGATACGTTTTGTCTTCCGAAAAATTCTTTAGTGACTTATTCTTCGGGACAGTCGAAATGTGGCTATTCCTAGCGCTTTACTCTAACGTAGAATGTTATACACCGGTAGTAGAACTGATAGTCCGAAAATTTTTTGAAGCAGAGTAGAAGCATAACCGACCATAAATGCAAACTTCAGCAGGCAGTACATCATCTACTTCCTGTTAAATAAAAGAGCAGTAATATTTTTCAGGATGAGAAATATCAGCCACACGTTATAGAAGCGATATAAATTAGACCTGCTGCGCAGAAGTGGAAAACTGTAATAAAATACCAGCCAAAACGCTATAGGGGTCAATTGACACCTGCCGGTAACAGACTATAAAGAGTCAATGTTTTTTAAGTGCGCATCTAATATTTCCGAAAAAATGGTCAAATACTCCTATTAATAAATAATTAAAAGTCACAAAAGGCCATATCTCTGCAGGCAACCGCTGCGGAGATTTACCACTACAAAAATCGAAAGGGGTCGATTGACCCCGCCCGGTACTTCTAGTGTTAATAGACAGGTGTATTACCCAAGACTCGATCAGGTATCGACGCAATCTGCCTATGGCTTGGATTGACTACCGTAAGGCATTCGATAAGACGAACCATGCGCTAGTTATTAAGCTCCTTGGGTGCCTGGAGGTGCATTCAAGAATAGTGAGATGCATAAAAGATCTTATGCTCTTGTGGCTGACAAGATTTGTCATAACATCTGACAAAAGACAAGTGGCTACCAGCTATATCATATGTAAGAGAGGGGTCTACCAAGGAGACTCTTCGAGTCCGATACTTTTCTGCATCTCCCTCTTGCCTCTATAAATTGTCCTCCGAGGCAAAAACTCTGCATACCTATGTGGCCCGCCGAACAGAAGAGAATATAAGGTCAACCACCTTTCATATATGGACGACCTTAAACTCTTTGCTTCCTCGATCTTAAAAACGGCCCTTGTAAATTGGTATCGCCAAATCCTCAGAAAAATTTGGGCTTCCGAATTATCTGGAAAGAATAAGATCCAGGCGAGAAATATGCTGGCCGCTCCTATACTGCTCTACACATTTGGCGCAGTAAAATGGAACGTCGATGAGTTGAAGCAACTTCACCGAAGCACACGCAAGATGATGACAATCCATCGAAGTCATCATCCTAGATCTTCCGTACCTCGAATACACCTACCTCGAGATAAAGGCGGTAGAGGCTTGCTAAGCTTGGAGTGTCTTCATCGAAGAACGGTTCTGGCTACAGTCTGCTCAGTTCTAAATAGTGCAGATTCTCTTATGCGACTCGTGCATCAACATAAAGTCGTCAATGTTGCGTCGTTTCTATACGCTGCCACAGATAGGGCCGCAGAGCAGCTTGACCTCCCATTTTATTCCAGCGATACTACACATGGCCTAGCATCACTGACACCTTCGGTGCTCAACAGTCGTGTACAGGAAGCAGAACATACGCTTCTGCTAAGAGAACATGCTGACAAACCCCTTCATGGTAAATTCTACGGCATCATACGTAGAGAAAAGCTCTCGATAGGTCTGTCCATCATGTTTCTCAAGTTTTGCTGGATTGAGATCGAAGACTGAGGGATATCTTTTTGACTGTCAAGACGGCGTTAATTTACCGCGAGCGCATAATGAATATACCTGTAGGCGATACTAACTGCCGAGCGTGTAAGCAAGAGCCAGAAACACTTGGGACATATTCTCAGTGGATGCTCAAAGTATGCACGTCACGGGTACATAGATAGACACAATGCGGCTCTAAAAGTGTTATATTACCATCTTAGGCACTTCTATGGTGTCGATCCCGTCTTGCCATACGCCCATGGGGAACTCGAATCCGCTGTGGAGAAGTATAAGGTCTACTGGAATTTCTCATTCTCCAGCACTCAGCTTATCAGTGCTACGAAGCCTGATATTGTCCTCCACGATCTGAAGACCAAGATCATTTACGTGATTGAATTCTCGGCACCAGACGATGGTAATATGACGGCAAAGGAGGAAGAAAAACGGGCGAAAGATCAAGCACTTCTTTTCGAGCTGAACAGGCTGTACCAGGGCTACAATGTCCATCTTGTAGTTCTCATAATCGGCTGTCTTGAGGGTATGAAAGCTTCATTTCTTAACCAACTTAACAAGATTCCCGCTTGCCAGCGTCAGGCTCATCCCATCACGAACCGGATGCAAAAGGCTGTTCTTCTGGGATCACTTCATCTGGTCATAACATTCTACAAAGAGTGGTAGCTCTAAAATAGTATCCAGAAGTGAAACCTTCATCTCTAATTGTCGCGTCTGCCGAGTAAGGTCATCCGCGGCTAGAGACCTGACCCCAAGGAATAGTGTTGAACGATGTCCTCTCGCATAAATTTTCCCCTCTTTTTTACCTTCTAGGACAGATGGAGCAGAAGTGGATGACGTAAACGTTCCAGTTGCGTTGGGATTGGTTGCTTTAAGGAACCTTGATCGTAGCTTCCGGAGCGTGCAACTTCTCGCATGGCCCTGGCCATGATCTTCGCCTGTTGATCAGGGCTGATCCTATTGATAATTTCAAGGGCAGAGTACTGTAGCGGGATACTATTCGCAAATGCCCTTTTTGAATTAAAAAAGTTGGGATGTAAAACTGATATCTAGAATGTCTAAGATCCGGAGAGAGAACCAAATAATTTGCATCAGTCCTGTCCGAGCAAAAAATCTTAACCTGGTTCTGGCTATTGCGAAGGATTTCACGTGAGCCTGATATAACCCCGTCAATCCTATCGGCCAATGCTAGGGGATCAAATTTTCCCACATTAACTCTTCTAATCGAACATTTCAAAAAAACAATAAGAGTGGGAGACGCAGATTCAGGAAATATTATATTCTGGTCCTGTGGGGTATTCTCGGTGATTGGGGAGAAAGAGAACGACCCACGATTCCTTTTATTTATATTTTTCCCTCGTTGATTCCCTTGAGCCGAGTGGAGGTAGGCTGAAGTTGGAAGAACCCGACGGTTATTCTCCTTTTCTTCAGCAGGCCCTCCCTGCAAAGGAGGCCCCTTTATACGTAAGTTCACATATGTGTGCTTCTTGTATTGGCTAGGTATGCCGGGAGCACTCCGCCCCTTCTCGTTCGACTGCGACAAGGTGCCAAGCTCAAAGATCCACCTACAAAAAAGGAAGTGGTAAAGGTTTAAACTCCAAGCAGAATCACTCTGTCTCAGTGACGATCCCAGCATCGCCCGAAAACAGACCCTTCATTTTCAATTTAAATTCAGAAAAAATAGCTTACCTGATAAAGGCCAATTTAATTCTGAGTGAATCAAAATTCAGAAGAAAACTTTTATCTGCCACAAGCAAATTCAATTCTAAAATAGGAAAAGGGGACCCGCCCGCACAAGGTTTCATTAGACTAACATTAAATCTAACAGAAAAATCATTTATATCACGTAACAACCATGAAAGCACATCCGACTACTACGAGCGCCGAATCGCGAATCCTATTATGATTTTAGTTACCAATTTGACTCAGCGGGATTTACAAAATTTTGTTGGTTAAGTGCTATACATGGTGTCTCAGACTCAAGTGTCCGGACTTATATAGCTGTATAGAAATAAAAAAAATAAATTGAAAATTCCTATTCCAAAAATCAGTCGAAGTTTTAGTTTTTGAGTTATAAAACATTTAAGATGGACCAATCAGGAGCGTCATATAAGCAGTCGCGTGTGCGTGAGCGGGATTACAACGCAGTGTTATCGAAGCGAGCGCAGAGGTGGGGCTAGCGACGGGAGAACACTACGTTGGCCTCCCGTTCACGCACACAAGACTTTTTATACGGCCCTCCGGATTGGTCCAGCTTAAATATTTTATAATTCAAAAACTAAAACTTCAGCTTATTTTTGGAAAAGGAATTTTCGATTTATTTTTTTTATTTTTATACAGCTATATATATCCGGACAGTCTGGGACACCCTGTATATCGATGTATTCTATAGAATAATCTATGTCTTACAATCCAAGTGCAATATATCAGTATTAATTTCGTGAACTGAGCTAATAGAGATCATTCTTATTTTTAATTGATTAATTATTTCCCTATAAGTCTTAATGCTTTTGTGGTACAGGACGAATGTAGCGTCGTTATCGGCCGACAGATGAATTTTACCCTTCAAGTGGAACTCGTAAGTTATGACTTTTATTAGTAGTCGGATAGGCAGTGGCGGATTTACCGGGTAGGCAAGGTAGACAGCTGCCTAGAGCGGCAGTTTTTAGGGCGGCGAATATTTAATGCTCACACTAGATATAATGTTACTTAGGTTGTTGAAAATATAACTTTTTATTTGAAAGCGTACGAGCCGACTCGAGTGAGAACACTGTGGTCCGCGGGGGTGAAAATAGTGGAAAGGATTCGGAAACACGAATCAGACAAGTAGCGCCATGAACTTGCGGTGGTAGCCTGGCATATAAGCTCCCCCTTACCCGCCTTTCCCCGTGCCCTCCCATTTTCAGAAATTGGCGGAAGTGACGCGTTCGCGTGTCAGCAGTGTTTATATTTTTCGCACATTTAATATTTGCACTAGAATAGCCGGATAAATAAACAAACGTGCCGTCAATTTCTGTCGATATAAAATGAGTGACGGAAGACATCGATTGAGTGGTTCTGCATATCATAAACAAGCTGCGAAAAGGAAATCCAAAGACGATGAGGTTATGGCAAAAACTCGAAAACTTTCCTCCTATTTCGTCACTAACCAAACTGCTGCAGATAGTTCAAGTACTACAGAAAAAAGCGAATTTCCTGGACAAACATCAAATTCGGCAGGTAAGCTGAAAATTTTATTTCATCACTTTCGTTTATTACCTTATAAAAACATTATAAGAAAAAAATAGCTACAAAAAAATTACCATGTAAGATTTTTTTCTCATAAGGTTTTTATAAGGTCAACCTTATAAGAATCATGAATCTTATAAAGTTTATACAATAAGGTTGACCTTATAAGAATGAAAAATCTTTTAAGGAATCTGTAAAGTTTGTATGATTTTTTGAAATTCTTATAAGAATTGAAGTTCTGAGGGTACCTGACATTCACATTCTCTTTTAACATTTTTCCCGGTCTTGAGGAATTTTTTATATTCACAATTTCTCGACGTAAGTCAAAGACTGTTTTATTTTCTTTGCTGATAATATATTTCGTGATGTAAATTATACGATGTAAAATCTTCTGAAAATCCCTATGAACATTTGGAAAGGCGACCAAGTGCTTTTGGCAAGACAGTTGATATAGATCATTGAGATGGAGGGTCACAGAATCTACGAAACCAACAAGGTTCGACGGAAAAAACGTTACATTCAGCGATGACCCTGCTGCATGGCTCATAAACGATTTATTTCCAGATTATATTACTGAACATAATTATAAACAAAATAAGCATCTCGATTTTGCGCATTCAAAAAGGGTAAATAATAATGTTGTGCGATATTTGAATTTATCTTTGATCGAAAGGAAACTTTTACATGGTGAAAAATTCCACGTCATTGGCTAGTATATTCTCAAAGTAAAGGATCAGTATATTGTGCTCCATGTCTTCTTTTTGGCGGCGAATCATCTTTTGTAGACAAAGATGGATTTAGCGATTGGAAAAACGCGGTCATGAGAATGTGTAAGCACAAAAATTCTGAGAAACATAAAAGTTGCTTAAAATCTTTAAAAGATAGAGCGAGTGCTTTGGGTAGGATTGACAATACTTTAACAGCTGAATATGATGAAGAAGTAGCCTACTGGCAAAATGTTTTGCAACGAGTCGTGGATTGCCTTTTAGAGGGCACGACGAAAAGTTTGGTTCTCTTCACAACGGAAATTACTTGATGTCTTGAGAATTGATAGCCGAATTTGATCAATTTTTAGCCGAACACATTTCAAGATTCGGAAATAAAGGTATCGGTAGTACTAGTTATCTGTCAAAAACGATGTGTGAGGAGTTCATTGAAATTTCAGCTGGTTAAGTATAGGATACAATCATCCAAGAAGTAGAATATGCAAAATACTACTCTCTCAATGTCGATTCCACACCTGATATTTCACACGTCGATCAACTGTGTCTGATTCTGCGATACGTGAAGAAAGACGGTATGCCCGTAGTGCGCTTAATAACATTTTTACAAAATGTAGGCCACAAAGCTGCAGATATGGATGATGCTGTAACTTCTACGCTGGAAACTCTGCGAATTCTCATCGAAAATTGTCGAGGTCAGTCCTATGACACAGCGCTAAATATGTCAGGGATATATGCAGGGCTCCAACAACTAATCAAAAATCGTAATGAATATGCCGAATACGTTCCTTGTGCTGCCCATTCTCTAAATTTAGTTGGCACTCATGCAGTGTAAAGTTGTTCAACAGCTGCTGATTACTTCAACAATCTTCAAAGTTTATAGCATAACTTTTTCACAGCATCAACGAGTCGTTGGGATATTCTCCAATCTTACTGCGAAAAATATAAAAGAATTTATATGAAATCCCTGTCAGTAACACGTTGGTCAGCACGGCGTAAGAATATGTAAAAATCATTTTCGTAACCATACATGACAAAATTGTTCATTAGATCATAATAGTATTAATAAGTATTGTAGACACGATGGCAACAAATGAATCAGAACGAATAAATAATGTTGCAAATAATATTCTTAATTATATTATTTATCATAACTTACCTTGAATCTTATATCTTCTCATATACACATTACCTATATGTTAACAAAACTGGTGAGTAAAAAAAAGTGGGGAAAAGGCGGCTGCCTAGGGTGACAAAATGTCCTAATCCGCCACTGCGGATAGGGCTGCTCATGAGTCTTTTGTCATAATTTAGACACAATATTTTGATGAAAGGCGATCAGAGCAACAGTTTCGCTGTTTCTCCGCTAAGTCAAGTTGGGAACCAACTTACTGTAGGCTGGAATGGCTGGCGTGACATACCCCTGTATAGTATAGATATACTGACAGACAGAGAGGTTTGTAAACCCCGTTTTTCTGATTCAGGGGTTTTAAAACCTTCCAGCATAAATGACGAGAATATAAAAATTCAAATTTCACGACCAAATTATGGGTACTATCAAAAAATGACTGAAGGAAATTTTCTATGTCTATTTTTCATTTTCTTATGGAATTTTCCGAGTTTAAAACCAAAACCATTATCCCTATCAAAAAATGGTCAGGACGATTTTATAAAACTTCCTGAAAGTAATAGTTTTGGTCCTGGACCATTTATCGTATCTAGCGTGTTTTCGTGGGAAAGTTAAAGTTTTATTTTTCCTACTTATATTTTTCATAAATAAAACCATAAATATTGTCGGCAGAAGGCTGTCTAATGAACTTGACCAGTATTTTTCAACCGCAGAAGAACGCAACAAAGGAAATTTTGATTAAAATTTTTGTTCGAAAGTTACGCGTCATCAGACTACAGACAGACCGACATGTTTGTCAAAATTCAAATTAATCTAATATCTTCCATCATAAATGATGAGGATGTAAAAATTATAATTTCGTGTAAATTCACAGTGTGGGAATTTTCTAATACTAATAACATTTTTTGAATTTATAAACAATTTAAATTTAAAAAATGGACACTGTAGACATTAAGAGACATTAGAGATCCTCAAGGGAGAGTTGAGACACGGGGTACTTCAATTCTGATTGGTACCGCCGTACCGCAACTAGTTGAACTTTTATGAATTTTGATTGGCTTGAGTTGGCGCTATTTTCAAATCACAATTTTATTTGCAAGAGGATTAATAATAGCATAGAGACAACACCCAAACAAGAACATTATAAATGATTGCAAATGTTAGTTATTAAGGTTAGGAATTAATAATATTTACTTTGAAATACATATACTTCAAATTTTTCATAAACAAAAGAATTAAAAAAAATAACACTGTTCAAACTTTTCGCGCCCCATGAAAATGGCAATGTTTCGGTACAGCGGCGACCACTGGAGGGGGAAACTTGTCTTAACTCACCCTAGAGGATCTCTAATAGACATCACATCATGTTAATGCCCACAAGCAAGAAGAAGAAGAAGAACATCATGTTAATGCTATCACTGGCAACTTCATTTAAGAACAATTAAGAGAAAAATGATTTATTGAATTTAACTATGCACACTTGTCAATTGCTCATATAATTTGTTTATGCAATTAACAAATAATATCGAATAATAAATTATTTTTCAACTAAATTTCACTGGCAACGTAATTTAAGAAAAATAAAAGGATCTCGTTTTACCTGTAAATTTCCACAACGTACATTTGTTTATACAGTTAACAAATAATATCAGAAGTCATATTTTTATGATGAAGTATCACTTTTTTTTATAAAAACCAGTAATTTTAATACCTAAATGTCCTTCACAAATCAACAATCCATAATATACAAGGTTTGTTAATAGAATTTGCTCATAATGATTATCATTAGAAGTGAACAATTTTTTGTATTCCAAACACCCCTGTGCATTCAATCCAAACCATATTCAGCACAAGAAACTTGTTTACAAGTAGTTGCAAAAAAAGAGTTGCAGCTTCTATCGTTCACGAGTTACGACACTGACAGCGCAGCAAAGCGTAACGTCTCACTGAAATTACGATATCTTTGGATTTTTTTTTCGGCAAAATTTTCACATCACATTTTTTATATCACATTTTCAAAACATGTAATTTTACCCCTAGTTTCCACAAAATTCAATTATCGGTTCCAGAAATATCGATAATTCACAAAAATCCAACCCAAAAATTCAATATGGCATAACTCCAGTAATTCTGGACATTTGCAGAAATCCTTAGACCTTTAAATGTATCTTATTTGGCAATGTAATTTCACCAAGTTTCATTAAAATCAAACGACCACTTGCAGATCCTGATATTACTGACTTGTACTGGCCCATACGTATATATTTATTGTCATTCGACGCGGAATTTCATATGCTTTCAAACGGTTTTTTTCAAAAGCTTCTCGCTTCTTTTTTTAACGAGTAATCACGTTTCAAAGTCAGCAGTTATTTTTATTACCGCTCACGCTAGACGTGTAGATAATTGCGGACGGTAGTATACTATTTCTCAGTACTTCATAATTACATTCATTTAATAGAGAATTTTTACAGGAGTGATTGAAGTTTGTGCCAAATATATACCAGCCATGACATGTGAAAGCATTACACAATTTGAATGTCGAAGAGAAACAAGACGAGAAGATGAATGGGACTTATGTGATGAAGATGAGTGTGATTTTTAAAATAAATGAAATTGCAAAATATTATAAAATGTTTACATCCGCGCCGCTTTTAAAATTAATATCAAATAATTTGAGCGCATTACTTTTGAACAGGAAAATTTTCAATATAGCACTCACAATATTAAGAAATCTAGTATTTTAATTCTTAAACAAAAATCGTCTAATATTTGTTGAGAAGCATTACTAATTGAACTAAAAATTTCTTAAATATTTACCACGCAATCTTCATACTAATATATAAATAAGAATAATGAAACAATATCTATTATTAAAGAAATAAATCATATATTTTAGGATTAAATCCTTAATTTACATATCAATTATAACGAGTCTATTATCGATCGGGTCAACATGTACTTATTTCGCATATGCAATTGTGCACTAGCAATAAGTAAAAATTATAGCAAGCAACTGTAATTTGAATTGTATTGTTGTATACAGGACAAATATACTTTTCTTCTAGAGAGTACAAAACAATTTATTAATTTATTAAAGCTGAGAAACATATCTTTTTAGAGATTCCCATTGCAGTATTTCAACGCTCCCATGGCACTTTTTGAGCAGGCAAGGAGGTGTAAAAATACTTTGGCTGCTTTTAACTGCATCTGTTTGATGGCTTTGATGGCATGAAGCCGTTAAGACAGCAGATTGAATAATCTATAAAAATATAAACGCCTGAAATAACAACGAAACTCGAAAGCTATTCACTTATTTCCAACTTGAAGAACATCACTCTGGGTACAATTCTCATATTACATGGTGAAATATTTGATAAAACTTCAAAATCATTAATAAAATCTTGAAAAATGTAAGCGTATTTTCTTTTTAAGAATTCACTAATAATGATTACACGATAATTAAAAAAAAATTATTTGAATACAAATACCTTAAATCTGGTGAATAAAACCGAATATTAACTTAGGATTCCAATATATTTAAAAATAATTTTTAAACTATGTTAAAAAACCAAACTGTTTTGATCTTTAATGACAAGGATACATTTCGTTATACACGTCATCAACAGTGATAAATAAAATTTCTCCTATAACAATTTAAGGAAAGACATTTCAATTAGGCCTTCTCAGTTAAATATTTTCTTTAGTTTGTAAAACAATCTATCAAAAACACTTGTAGTGAAATTTTGTTTTAAGCAATAGGAAAAAAGTTACAAATGTTTGAAAGAAAGGCTTTGCTTAAAAAAGAAAAAATTGTACCCCTCGACTTTGATAAATGATTATCAAAATAATTTAATTTTTGGTGTGAGGAGTACTATCTATTAGGACTACAATTGGGCCAATTTTTAGCCCGATCGCACAACTTTCATTTTCGAGGTGGGTACACTTGAGAAATTATGCCCCATATATATAAAAAAAATAAGGTTAAAAAACCACCGCAGGGTCTCACCGGGAGGAACTGCCATCTCAACATGACACCGGCTCCCAGTACGACCGCGGTAAATCACACTTATGACCACGTCTCACAATCGTGAGATGGGTGGTCACAGACACGATGAAATCACAAAGACAGGCCGGCGAAACCCTCGTGTGTTTTGAGCACACGAAGCGACCCAAGGATGACAGATTTCTGCATCCATTTCGCAAGTGCCTTGGCATATTTTTGGCACGCGGGTATGGCTTTAAGGTTACGAACCAGTGATAGTTTCGCACCTCCGAGAGCACCTACAGGCCTCACAGTCCCTATGAGATAAAATATAGGGACTAAAGGGTACCTTTTGTCACGCTCATAGGGTACTTTTTTCACGCTCAAAGGGTAACATATTCAGGATACATTCATAACATTTCAAGTTAAATTTAAAAGAATTCAAAACGACTGGAAAATTTTTTTAAATCCATTGATTGCCGTAAAATTTGAATGAATTTACAGGAATTTAAGGTAAACGAGAAGAATTCGATAAAATTCATAAAAATTCAAGGTGAATTAAAAAATGCAAATAAATTGAAAACAAATTAAAGATATGAATAAACTTAATTAAATTCAGTAAATTTGAAATGAGCCTAGAAAAATTCAAAGGAATTCAAAAGAATTTGATGAAATGCTTAAGAATTCAAGGCGAGGTTAAAAGAATTTAGGATCAATTAAATAAAAACTTTAAAAAGGTTTTGAAAAATCTATTAAATTGAAAAGAATTAAGTTAATTTAGAAGAATTCAAGTGAATTAAAAAAATTGAAGAGAATTCCAAAGAATGTAAAAGAATTCAGGGTGAATTCCAAAACAAATTCAAATCTCTTCAAATCTTTGAAGCCCTACTAATGTCTAAACAAATAAGTAAAGAATGACTACAAAACAATTTAAGTTGAATTCAAAAATCTCAAATGAATTGAAAAAATGGTAAAAATCGAAAAAAATGCCATTGATCACAATCAAATTTGAGGGCATTTAGAGAAATTAAAGGGAAATGAGTATAATTATATGAAATTAATAAAAAATCAAGCTGAATTATAAA
>CAKNWT010268481.1:0-10767 GCA_932066315.1 Andricus coriarius
AATGTTTCATTTTATTTTTGAACTTCGCGCGTCAAATGCTACTGGCGATGCACTTGACGCCGCCTCTAGCAGACTTCAATGACAGCTACTTTGTTTTTTTATTTTTTAACACTGAAAAAGAAACCTGTTGCAATTACGAGATGACCATTTAACGTAAATTTTAACGTATTATTATGATTGCAACAGTTTACATATTTATTTTGCTTCTCTTAATAATTATAATGACATATTACTCTAACATTACTTTACCATTACTTTACCATTACGCTGTAGAGTAATGTTTGCGTTCGGCCGGTCCGCCAGGGATGGATATGCAGCGAAAAAAATTATTATTGCTGCAATTACATGAAACCAATTATTTCTGCAAACGATGATGTTCACAGCAATCTTAGAAAGTGATGATGAAGATAGAGATTATGAGGTGGAAAGTGGAATTGCGATGGAAATTGCAATGAAAGTTGGAGGCCCGAAGGAAACGCCAGTTAGAATAATAGGATTCACTATTATGGCATTTTGGTCTCCTCCCAAAATAACAAGGTGTTTCCCGGGCGCGAATTCCATATCCATATACTTTTTTACGCTCTTCACAATTCACTCTTCTTTTTACCGCGGGTTTTATACAATTGTCACTTCAAATATGCCCAATTGTCCAACTTCCCGCTAATTCTTCCCGCCAATTTCAGTGTTCACTCGCATCCACCTACCTTTTTTTGACGGGTGAGATAGTCACCCATCGAGTGACCCCTACCCGTCACTCTCGTGATTTCTGAATGGCTCACCCGGGTGGATCCGTCCACTCAGCTAGCGCCGCTGAACGTCTCTGAGTGCACCCGAGTGCACTTGGTGAGAAGCCTGAACGAACCCCCGTGTGTGTCCAGATACAAATCACATTTTGACCAACTCAAATTAAAAATATTGAAATCTTATAAGATCTTCGTAAAATACGAATTTTCTTATATTGATTTGTAAAGCAGATTCTTTAACATTTTGGATACTTTGTATCACTTGGACCTCAAAAAAATTTGGAAAATTAGTTTACTCACGTTCCTGCATGCGCAGCATTTTTGTTGACTTTGGATTTGGAGGAAAAGATGATATGAAAGCCACCTTTGGAGTAAAAGGTTTTGGAATTACTGGTTTTGTTGGAAATACTTTATCGCTGAAGTGTTTTGTGCAACGCTCGTGCCTAGTTTTTTTTTTCACCTTTTCAATATTAATTGCTTCGTCACTATCTGCTTCACACACAAAAAACTAAGTGTAATATTTACCCGGATTTCGGGATAAAAATTACCTGCAACAAAAATTACCTCATGTGGGTAAACTTTACCCGCAAATCTGGGGCATTCTTCTGCGTTTACCTACGTTTGGTGAGTAATTCTTAATGTTTACCTCGAAGGCTTTGTAAACTTCACATAGTCTGCTTGCAACCAGCAACACGTCACATCTTTACATCCAAACAGCGTCACTCAAAATAAAATTACCGAGTGATTTCTTTTGTTGTTCGTTTGCAAATCTATAATAGTTTCCTCGGACGAGTAATTTCACCACCAATTTTGCAAATACAGCTGTTTTGCCAAGCAAATTTGACAACTCTTAAACATCACCACGGTCTTTAAAGATAAAGGGTAGTCTACCGGATATGACAATGCAAAGTTTCCGACGGAAAATTTCCAACAGAAAATTCTAAGCAGGGATGGGAAAGTGTAATACCTGATGTAATTTACATGGCCACTTACTTTGATTTTACTGCGTATTTTATGTACTCGAATTAAAAATATTACAGAGTGGAATTAAAATTCTCTCCCTCTCTATTTTGCTTACGTCCTTAAGAAGCAACAGATTCATCAATTTGTATCGTGATCACTGATATATACAGGGTGTCCCAGACTCAAGTGTCCGGACTTATATATATAGGAACAAAAGGGCCTAACCCCGTTACTCCAAATTTTTCAGGACGCTAGAAAAACGTTCGCTCGGTAACACTGAAAGATAAGACCTTGACTGACTTTGATGAACTTTTTAAAAATGAAAACAAATTTTATATTCTTTTTAGTTTATACCCTCGAAACAGCGTTTGGTTCATGATTCCAAAAATGTGTAAAAGTTAATTTCGAAATATTTGTGGGATAGGCCCTCTTGTTCCCCGACCCTTCAACTATTATACATTTACTTGAAATTAGAAAAATGCTATATCTTTTGGTCAATGTCTTATAAAAATGAAGGAATGGTGGAAAATTGAGAAACCTTTTTAAGATACAACTCTTCACCAAGTAGTTGAAGTTTTAACATGAAAGATTAATTCTCGACGAAAAATGTAATAGTCAATTATTTGACCAAAAGACGAATATTTAACAATATAGTTGAATCCTCAACGAAAACAGATTATTAATTTTGAAGCAAACAGTTGGATTTTAAAACAAAAAAGATTAAATTTCTAGCAAAACAGTTGAATTTTCTATATAAGAGATCCATTTTCAACCAATTATTTGATTTTACAATTGAAAAGATGAATTTTCGACCAATAAGAATAATTTCCTACCGAAAAAATGAATCTTTAACGGATAAACTTCCGACAAGCGCTTAGCTTTGATTTATTTGAAACTCCGTATACCTATGCATTTTGACGCGCTGATCACGAACGTAATAGTGAAAATACCCAGAAATTTGATTTTCGAGGTCAAAACCCCAAAAAACTTAAAAAATTTCATGTTTTTCTGTTTAATTCAGTCAAAAATAAGAATTTACAAAAAAGTTTTAAACAAAAGTTGTAGATCTTTTGAACATACATTTTTTATGTTTAAAATGTTTTTACCCTAAGACTGATATTTTTCAAGAAAATAGACAATAAATATGAAAAATCACAGAAATACTGTAAAATGTTTAGCGGTGCGACTTAAATTGTATGAAAAAATCCTGGAAGGCTGGGTGGACATTAAATATTAAAAATTGCAATAATGGGGATGGTATGCGTCCTACGTTATTTCTGTGAACAGTCACAGGGGTGCCTTTCCGCTCCCATGACACGTTGGAAAAGGAGTCGTGTGTGACCTAAGTCAGGCAGGGTCGACTCCCATGGGCGCGTGTGATCGCGTATACTTTTGTAGTTATCGACCTCCTGTTAGATGGCTCTACTGTAGAGGCAAAATTGGGGGTAATATTTTCTTAAAATATTTTCGCACCGCTATGCAAATGTTTTCAAATGTTTTTCGAGGTTATATTGAAGTGAAATCAGTGAAGTGAAAACTGAAAATACTTGAAGTAATTAGAAATGATATACTGCGCCAGGATGTTTGTCCAAAAGGTGCAAGAAAAAAGAAATACAAATCACTGATTTCATTTCTCTATTTTAATGCGAATAAATAAAATGTCGTGAAAAAGTTACATTTTATCTGTCATGTATTTCTTCATTTATTGAAGAATTAATGCAGAATTGTACAAATTTATGCCGAAAAACGAAACACGAATCAGTATTTACACATTTTTCGTCATAAATTTGTATAATTTTGAATTAATTCGTTTATTCTTTCTGACTTTAATTCATGCAATACATTCAAATAATATACACACATGCGTGGACAAACACATAGATACATTTTAGGGCACATAGGGATACATAGGGACAGGAGTTCGTATGTGACCTAAGTTATTTCTGTGAACAGTCACAGGTATGCTTTTCCGCCCCATCACACGTTGGAAAGGGGGTCGTGTGTGACTCAAGTTATTCTGTGGCCAGTCATAGGGGTGCCTTTCCACCACTACGAGATAGTGGAATAGGTGTCGTGTGTGACCTAAGCAATCCCTAGCGAACCGAATGAACGGAACGGATACGCTATAGTATCCACATCGTATCCTCTCCGTATCATGCTAGAAAAACTCATTAAAAAGGGAAGATGAACATTTAACTTGTTGAGATTCGGATTCTACGTGAAATTTTGGGTTAGAAGGTCACGGAGTAATTGCAATAGTTTTTCTTGCAACGATCAATACTTTAAAAAAATATAATACATATCGACAACGTGCGCTGAAGGCGACTTCAAGCGCATCCATAATCGATTAAGGAGTACTGCTTAAACGATGATGGATTCTTGATTATGGACGCTTGAAGTCGCCTTCAGCCCACGTTGTCGATAGGTATTATTTTTTTTTAAGTTTTTATCGTTTCAAGAAAAACTATTGCAATTACTCCGTGACCTTCTAACCCAAAATTTCACGTAGAATCCGAATCTCAACAAGTTAAATGTTCATCTTCCCTTTTTAATGAGTTTTTCTAGCATGATACGGAGAGGATACGATGTGGATACTATAGCGATACGCTATAGCGTATCCGTTCCGTTCATTCGGTCTGCTAGGGATTCTACACTTCGTACAGACATTTCCCTTCTTTTCTCGAAAACTGTCAGTCCTAGGGTAAAAATATATTCAACATAAAATATGAATTTTTAACAGATCTACAACTTTTATGAAAAGCTTTTTTGTAAATTTTTATTACTTACTGAAATAAACAGGAAAACATGCAATTTTTATAGGTTTTTGGGGATTTGACCTTGAAAAACAAATTAACGGGTATTTTCACTATCATATTCGTGATCAGTGCGTCAAAATACATAGGTATACGGAGTTTCAAATTGATTGGAGGTAAGCGCTTTTCGAAAGTCCACCCTTTTCAACAAAATACATGGATTTTATTTTAAAACAATATCAATATAATATTGATGGCTTCGTAAACTAGAAACAATGCTATAATATTTTGGTTTATTTAAACTTTCACATTGAAAAAAAATATATTATCGGAATAAACATGTAATGCATTATTTTAAATTATACTTCAAAGAATATTTATACATAGAATAGAATTGGAAAAATGTACTTCTTAGACGAAAAGATTACTTGGGATTGATTGTTGAAGTGGGAGGTGACAGTCGGTAATTAGACACAGCTATATTTGTTGCTCCTTGTTATATTTGTTAAGGGAGTCTAATTTTTCTTTACAAATTAACAATATGAACGGAAAATTTAACTATTCAGTTTTTATTCGAAAATTTATCATTTTTATTTTACGGTTAAAAATTGATCCACTTCGTTAAAAAAATTTTTTATTTCTTATTTTGGAAATTAATGCTTTTGACTACTACACTGTAAAAAAGTTGGCGCGGTCCCATGGAATTAGATTAGAATAATAGTGGAACAGTTTTGACCAATGAAGTGACTGCTCGTGCTTGTGCAGGCACTTCATTGGTCAAAACTGTTCCACTATTCTACTAATCTACCTCCATGAGACTGCGCCCTCAGATAAATATCTCTGGGATTTACTGTGAATGTATTATCAGGCAAAAAAAGTAACTTTATGCATTTCAAAAAGAGTCCTCACTTTTTTTACCCTCTTCATTTTCATAATACACTGGCCAATAGATATAGCATTTTTCTGATTCCAACCCTAGCGGACCGAATGAACGGAACGGATGCGCTACAGCGTATCGCTATAGTATCCACATCGTATCCTCTCCGTATCATGCAAGATTATGGACGCTTGAAGTCGCCTTCAGCCCACGTTGTCGATAGGTATTATATTTTTAAAAAGTTTTCATCGTTTCAAGAAAAACTATTGCAATTACTCCGCGACCTTCTAACCCAAAATTTCACGTAGAATCCGAATCTCAACAAGTTAAATGTTCATCTTCCTTTTTTAATGAGTTTTTCTTGCATGATACGGAGAGGATACGATGTGGATACTATAGCGATACGCTGTAGCGTATCCGTTCCGTTCATTCGGTCCGCTAGGGAAGTAAATATAGTGATATTGATTTAAAATAAAATCCATGTATTTTTGTTGACAATTCATTTTTTCGGTAGAAAATTATTCTTATTAATCGAAAATTCATCTTTTTAACTGAAAAATCAACTAATTGGTTGAAAATTCGTCTATTTTATAGAAAATTCAACTCTTTTCCTCTATTACATTCTCCGTTGAGAATTAATCTTTTTTGTTAAAAATTCAACTACTTCGTGAAGAAGCGCACACACATTTGCACAGTGAATAAGCTGTGAAAGCACAAGAGAATACGCTTCAACGCACGCGGATCCGCATACCTACTTCATGTGCACCAGGTTTTATTGGGCTAGATTCAGGTGGCGCTGACCAGCTTTTTGTAAACTCAAAATGTGAAGCGTTGACGTAAGAGTTGTGAACACTGACTTTTTCGTGGACAGTTATGATCCATTTATACCTCTGTCTGTCCGACCGGTGCAGGCAGAAAAATCATAAGAGTAAAAGAAATAGAGATTACTTTTTGACAAATTTTTCGCTCTCTATCTCTTTTACTCTTATTGACTTTCTGCCAGCACCTGTCAGAGGAACAGAGGTATAAATGCGCCAATAATCTAATATCTACAGTGATTTTATGTGAAATAACTTCTTCATCTGTCTTTTTTTATGAAACAGTATTATTTGAAGTTTATCTAAGAGCATAGTTTTAAGTTTATTTAACGATGTTGGATTCAAGTTCTAACCTGAAAATTTAACGCATTAAAGTTGAGAAATTTTTTAAATCATTATACTAATGCACTTGATTGTAAAAAGATTTGAGTTACCGATAAGCATTATAAAACTTTTATTTAACGGGGATTCATTTAATTTTTAAGATCAAAATTTTTACTCACTTTGCGCATTTTACTTAGGAAATTATTACTAAATTTCTAAGTTTTGGACTTCTCTTTTCGTAGACGAGCGACTGTTTTCCAAACAAAAGACGCGACAAGCGAAAAATTTGATTTTGGAAAATTGAAAATCGTCTGCTACAGTGTATCCCAAATTTATAGGGCCACCTACTTTTTTTTGAATAATTTTTTTCTACTTAAGCAAATTGAATCAAATGTTTTGAATGTGTTATAGAATCAAATTGACGATTTTTCTCTGAATTTGATAAGCCTAATTTGATTCGTTCATTTTTTCAACAGTCATGGTGAAAAATGTGGTGTCCCACATTAATAGGGCCATTTGGAAAAGTCAAATTTTCAAAAAAATTGCTTTATTCAAGTATTTAAAGTTATTTTAACCAATAATTGTTTAAGTTACTGAAGCTTCATTTACAAAGAAAATAGTAGTGAATTGCGTTTCCATCGTTCTTGTATACCATTTTCATTCGTTTTGGCATTGAATCATTGAGATTTTTTAGACTTCTTGCGCTGATGTTGTCCCACGCTGATTTTACCGCTTCCTTGAGCTCTGCGACCATAGCATACTGTTTGGCGTTGTCATAAACATCGCGAACCATCATGCCCCAAACATTCTCATTTGGATTAAGGTCCGTAGAAACGGCAGGCCACTAAAGTACTGGAATCTTCGCCTCGGCTGACCAATTCTTGGTTGACTTGCTGGCGTGTATGGACGCGTTATCTTGTTGAAATGTCAACCAAGCAGAGCGGAATCGTCGAACGTAGGGCCTGTAATGTCCTTCAAGCACTGACTGATAATCTCTGCTATCCATTTTATGGGTAACAAAAGCCAATCTACCTTTCCCGAAACTGTTTCCCGAAGCTGTTGCTGCCCATATCATGACGAATCCGCCAGCAAAGTTTCCGGTGGAAAAAAACGAGGTTCTTGTCGAAGATCACGCCAATTTGCGAGGAAATGCAGAAAGCGCCAAAGCTAAATCCTCATCACATGCAGGCACGCTACAATTTTTCGGGCGAAAAGCCGCATTATGGTCCAAGGTGCGTTATGTATTATGTATTTTTTTCATTTTCAACCATTTTCTTTTTTTAGACTACGTAGTATCAAATTAAGATTTTGGTTTTGTATATGTGTTTCAGATTATCTAGTCTAACAAAAAAAAGTTTAATTTGGATGGTCCAGATGCATTACGATGCCATTGGCGTTATCTTCGACAAGAACCTCGTTTTTTCCCATTCGAAACTTTGGTGGCGGATCCGTCATGGTATGGGCAGCAACAGCGGTTTGGGGAAAGATAGCCTGGCTTTTGTTACCCATAAAGTGGACAGCAAATATTATTAAGCAGTGCTTGAAGGATATCTCTAGCCCTAAATTCGACGATTTCGCTCTGCTCGGTTGACATTTCAACAAGACAACGCATCAATACACGCCAGAAAGTCAACCAAGAATTGGTTAGCCGATGCGAAGATTCCAATACTTGAGTGGTCTGCAGTTTCTCCGGTCCTTAATCCGATTGAAAATGTTTGGGGCATGATGGTTCGCAGTGTTTATGACAGCGCCATGCAGTATGCATAGAGTTATTAAATTCTCGAGAATATAAGTTCGGGTTATATAACGGAGAATATGACAGAATTTATGAGAATTTAAAAGAATTTAAGAGAATAGAAGAATTTATGATTTATAACAATATTGTTATTGTTTACGTTATTTACATAGTTACATATAAGTCATTTACTTATACAAATATATTTATATTATTATCATTATACCATTAAGCCGTTTCCCTTTCGGGGTAGGCGTGAATTGCTCGGTTGGAAAATAGTAGTATGTGGATGGGTATATAGGTATAGGGTAGATAGGTATATAGGTGTAAGGTATAGATATTTTAGATTGATCTAGAGCATTCGCGTTATTTATTTAAACAACACGTTCATTCCGCAACACTGCTCCGACCCAGGTTGCTGATCAATCTCTCTAGCGACCACCCCACGTGGAAAGCCTCACAAAATTGTTATGTGTGGTTCCCCACTTGGGCCCATTAGTATCCAAGGTCTTTGTTTCAGGCGTCATTCACTCTACTCACATTTTTTTTATAAACTATCTGTCGCCAAACTTTTCTGTCCTGGCATACTTCACTAGCTTCCTCCAGCTCCATGTGTTTTTTTATGCAAGTTCTCCTGATTTTATGGCTTCTTATGTCTCTTCGGATTTATGTTTCGTTCACAGACTCTATCCAAGCTTTCGGCGGTCTACCTCTGGGCCTTGTGCCATCTACTTTACCTTTATACACCTGTTTGGTCAGTCGTTCATTTTTCATTCTTTCAAGATGTCCGAACCACCTTAACTGATTTCTTTCCCATATATTTACTAGTGTCTCCCCTGTACCACATTCTTTGAGGATCATCTCGTTTCGGATTTTGTCCATCAGTGTTTTCTCGCATATTATGCGCAGAGCTTTCATACCAATCGCGTCAAGTTTACTCATGTCCTTTTCTTGACATGCCCATGTCTCGCTACCGTATAGTATAGGCGGTACAATTAAGGTTTTATATACAGTCATTTTAGTTTCTTTTGATTTATTTTTATCTCTGAGAATGGACCCTGCTCTACCGATAGCCTTCTTACCCTCATTAATGCGCCTATCTAACTCCCCATCTATTTTTCCGTCGCTAGTAAATAGGCTACCTAAATATACGTATTTGTCAACTTGCTCTAATCTCTCATCATTTAGTACAATGTTGCATATTGTTTTCTCACCTTTTTATTGTTTGTATTGATTGTAGGAGCCATCCATGGACTCCGTACTCTTTAAGGACTTCCCAAAGTTTACTTCTATTTACCTTGTCAAATGCTTTTTCTAGGTCAACAAATGCACAGAAAACTTTCTTTCCTACTCTTAACCTTTTTTCTGTGATCTGTCTTACGGTACTTAGTAAGCTAATACCTCTGTAATTATTGCAGTTGTTTTTATTTCCCTTTCTTTTGTATATTGGTACAATAATCGCTTTTCTCCAATCGTCTGGAACTTGTCCCGTCTCGATGCATAAATTGATCAATTCGCACACCCTGTGAGGTATGTACTCGCCACCGTATTTAAGCATTTCAGCATTAATACTGTCTACACCAGCAGCCTTACCATTTTTTAAATTCTTCATTATATCTATAACCTCAGTGACGCAGAAATTTTCAATTGGGTTTTCTAAAGTATTATTTTCTATCTCGCAGCTCTGTTGTCCTATATCTTCACCTCCTAATAATTCTTTAAAGATTCTTTTAAAGCCTTTACTATCCCGTCTGTATTATATAGCATTTCACCTTTGTCGTTTCTGATGCTCACAAACTCTGTATTTTTAGTTTTGCTTCTCTCTTTGAATATTATTTTCATGGTTCCTTGGAAGTCGTTTTCTAATTTCTTCTCTTCTTCTCTTCTCATTCTATCTTTGCTTTCCTTGACTAGTCGTTTAACTTTCTTATTTTTTTGTCTGTAATCATTTTTAAGTCTACTTCTCTCCTCATCGCTAAGACCTCTGATGTTTAAGGTTCTCTCGTGCGCTTCTTTTTTTTCCTGTTGGGCTGCCTTAATTTCATCATTCCACCACGCATCACCAGATTTTCTTCCTACTACCGCCGTACCACATACTTCAATAATAAAGAAAAATACATAGAAGAAGTTTGACTATTCAAATATTCAAATTTTGTATTGCAATAGCTATCTAAATTTGAATTTACCGCCAATTTATCAAAAATAGAGTTGAAATTTGGGGTTATGTTGACTTTGGATCGTTCTAATAAATTCTATTTTAGCATACATATACTTATACTTGACTGGGTGCCTAGTTTATACTTAAAATATGTTTTTCATCATTCTAACATTAAAAAGTCGTACTAGGCATCGAATAAATTTAATTTTTTGATTTATAGAATAAATTCCTAAATTCTCATAAATTTTTAGAGAATTTATTTCTCGGTTATATTCTGGGTAATATTCTCGTTCTCGTTGCCGTTCTCGAAGTAATATTACCGACTCAGTACTCTAAGTATGCAGCCTCATGTCTCCGAGAGTTGAAAATGGCCCATGTGTTGAAAATGGCCAGCGG
>CAKNWT010268489.1:0-16187 GCA_932066315.1 Andricus coriarius
ACAAAGGGGCAAACTACATCACATTACATATACCATGAAACAGATACAAGAATATACTTACCTCTTCAAGACATATCATGTAACACACACGTTCATCTACGTACACAATTCTGAGCAGCACTTGAAACATACACCAATGTTTGCCAATTTCGAGTAAGAACTAAAAATCAAAAACGAAAAAATGTCGTTATATAATGGCTTTAAGGAGTCGCAATAAAAACCGTTAAATTCGCTGAAAAATATAAAGTCATCGAGGACGCTGACGATTCTAAGAAAGGAGGACTGTTACATCCCGAAATTTTTATAAAAATTTTGTAACGCCCAAATTAGGCGCAACCTACCTAACCCACATTTTCCGGCTAACGCTATTAAATACAAGCAAGAACATTACCGATCTTCCCTAAGTTTGAACCTAAGTATGGTAACTGCACCACGGTCGGTAAGACAGAGACCACAAGATACTTAAAGTATTACCATGAAGGGATAAGAACTAAGAGGCTACCGATAAGTTAGCATACGTTAGGTTAATGAGAGACTGTAATTGCAGACTCTACCGCTATAAGATAATTAAGTAATAAATAATAATATACGAATATATGCATATTCCTAATAATCTGAATCATAAAGAATAACAAAGTAAAACTAATCATATGGAACATGAATGCACACGTATATCTAAAAGTAAAGTAATAAGTTATCGATATTATGTCATACTTCAGTTTAATATTAAAGTGTAACCCATATAGTGGAGAAACATGCGCATAGTCAGACAAGATTGTAACCAAAAATGTCTGACTAGAGATATCGCATATAGCTAAACTAACGTATGAAACCCAAACTCCTGAAAGGTCAAGAGTCGAGATGCGCGATCACTGACCGTCGCGGAGGACGGAACTATTGGTCACTCGCGTGAGCCATACGAAACTCAATATCGAGAATCGCGCGTATGAAATAACATCTCGCTAACTTATAGCAGAACGTGCTATACCACAATTTTGTCACTGAACGTGACATACCACATTTTTGTTAGCGCGCGTGCCAAGCACGTTTTTAACACTGTACGTGACTTCCGACCTGTACCCATCGTATATAAACCCCAGCGCAACCCTTGTCAATTGTCTTACGTTCTCGGAAGTCATACTGTTCAATTCGATCTACGGTTAACGAATAGTTTTGACAAAGTAACGGCTTCCATCTCATCGTGACCGAAGAAACACTCTAAGTCGCATATTTTAAAAGTTCAAATTCAGAATAGTTAACGTGATCAAGTCTTGAATCAAGTCCCTTCGACTGAGGCTTTCGGTTGTCGCAGAGTAACTTTCCGAATAAAGTCCGCGGTGTTAACGTTCGTGAAAGGACTCATTGTCGAATTACTTACAAGTTATTTAACTTATCATCCGGTAAAACTCCGTCGGTGTTTTACGTCATAAGCGGAGATCCAACCGACAAAGCAAACTCTCTCTCGCCCTTTCTTGCTAGAAAGGTGAACGTACGTTATTTTATAGTAACTGTATTCTATTCATCTGTGTTTCTTCTTGTTAAACCTGTCAAATATTAATTACCTTTATTTATTTAAAACACTGCACGCTAACGCCCTTCCCTTAGAACTGATAAGTGACATACAAACCCACATTAAATAATTGGTCAGGTCTTATCAGCCTGACATAATCAGCACACTGGTCTCTCTCTTTTCCTATTTTCCATACTACCCTCGCCTTTTGCTAGGGACGTGACAACTGGATGGTACTATTTTCTTTTACTTTAATATAATAACACATGTGAGGAACAATTTAAAATAAGTCATTATACCCAACTTACATCCATATGATGAATTATCATCGTCATTATTATAGAACAACCTAAAATTACGTTATGTTCCGTATATCACTCATTTATATTATTTTAAGTAAAATATTACTTTCTACTTAATTAAGGTATTTTTATGTGAAGTGGCCTAAAACGCACTTATAAATAGAAAATTGTCTACTTTTCAAGGATATATGTCCAATGTATTTATCGTAAAAACTGGATGGAAGCCACTTTTTTATACGTTCTGTGAGGGTCTGAAATTTTCACAGAAAACGTAATTCATATTCCTTTATAATATATTTTTAATTCAGCTTCTAAAGTACAACTACCTAGCCATGCTCAACCCTCTCCTGAAATAATAAAAAACAAACCATTTTTCACGAAAACAATACACTGGATGACGATTTCATCCATTTATAATTGATATTGGTTCCAAATTTATATCATGTCCAACGTGCATAATTTTTGTGTCCTTTCTTAAAATTTCTACTCTAACCATTTTTACAGATACTGACTCCCAGTTCTTCGAAATAATTTCAAAATAAATTAAAAACCCTTCGCATTGCATGAATTAGAGGCAATATGACCCCGTTGTTGCCTCGATATTGCCTATCACGTGACGCTGTGACGTCATGATTTCAGATCTCAATAAGTTTGCTTATGATTACTATAAGTGTAATCCGTGAGTGAGTGTGTTTGTGTACTCGGCAGCGTCTTGACCGATCAGTCCGTGTACGAATAAACGAGCATCGCGGAAGTCGTACGAAGCTAATGTAGAGTAACAATTACCAAAAGTGAAAATTCTATCTCGAAAACTTGTCTTCGAACAATGTGTACTAAAACAGAGTAACTCATAAAAGATAAGAATAAAGTTATCATATTCTTTCTTCCCGCCAAATTCCTAGTGTTTATTTTCGTATTTTCCCAACTTTTATATTGAAAGAAGTCAAACCCTGCACTGATTGAATTTCATAAATGATAAATACACTGTAAACATTTTCTTGGGGTCATTGTGTAATTTGCTTACGTAAAATTTCAGGAATTTTCACGAACTTTATGTTGGAAAAATTCCCCAAAATTTGTGGAATATTGCTTCAAACTTTGTGAATATTGGTACCCATTATTTAGGGATATCTGCCTACACTTTTTTGGAATATTAACCAAAAAGTGGTGAATCTATCCCAAGATTTGAAGGGGAATATTCCCTATGATATTGTGTAATACCTGGAAATTCTCCAAAATTTGTGGAATATTAATTAAAAAAAGCAAGGGTCAGCTTGACCATACCAATGAAAGAGCCTCGCCCTAAAGGAACCGCCTTGTTGATCAGGATAGCCTCTGCGCCAGGTAAGTATGCTTTACTTCGCGTCGACTACTCTCTTAAATACTCGACGCATCATTTCTGTTGCGAGAGAGGCGGCACGTCGCGCCCTGGCGGATTTCCCCCCGAACTACCAGCTCAGAGCAGCAAGATTGAAATATTAACACTTATTAAAAGCAAAGCACTGCAAACAAATTTTAATTAAAAACGATAAATACATTTTTTGTGCATGTAACATGCAAATTATTTATTGCATCCTGGCTCCGAAAAAAGGTGTACAATTATTTAAAATATTGTGCTAGTTTATCGAATATTTTAGGGCCAAATATCTGCCTGAACAGACGGTAATACTTCAAGAATTTTTAGAAATTTTGCCTAATTTGCGTGGAAAACCTTAAATTCAATCAAAAATTTTCGATCCAAGTAGAATCATAACCCTTTAACCCCTTCACTGTAAGGACCGAAAATCACAAAGCTGATCCAACATGGCGACCAAAATTTTTGACAAATCCAATGAGTTGACGGATTTGAATGAAAATTGGCATTAGTAGGTGATTTGGGTGGTTGCATATAAATTCCAGGTTAAAATTCGAAATTTCGAAATGGCTGATCCAATATGGCGATCAAACATTTTGAAAAATCCTATAAGTTGGCGGATTTGGATAATAATTGGTACAAGAAGTTTATTTGGGTCGCTGAATACGAATTCGAGGTCCAACTTTGAAATTTCTAAAAGACTGATCCAATATGGCGATAATGAAAATTGGTACTAGGGGGTTGACTTGACGTTGTTAGTTCCCTATGACAGTGGCTAATGTTTTTTTAAATATGGACATCATATTTGTTTTCAGCGATTCGAAAAAACACTTAATACTGACTTTCGTTGGAAGCCGCCAATTCATTGGATTTTTCTAAATTTTGGTTCGCCATATCGGATAAGCATCTCTGAATTTTCTAAATCTGACCCCATATTCATTTTTAGGGATATAAAGATCTCCATAGTACCAATTTTCATCCAAATCCGTCAAATCATTAGATTTTCCAAAACGTTTGGTCGCCATATTGTATCCGCCATTTTGAATTTTGGAATTATACAATCGGACAATCGGCCAATTTTTTCGTAATTTCCATCCGCCATTTTGAATTCTGGAATTATGATGCCATATTCGGATTGAGAGACCCAGAAAACTTCAGTACACCAAGTTTCATGAAAATCCGCCGATTCAGCGTAATTTCGATCCGCCAGATTGGATCCGCCATTCTGAATTTTTGAATTCTGATACCATATTCGGATTCAGAGACCCAAAAAACATTTGCGTACCAAGTTTCATGATAATCGCAATAGAAAAAAATATATTTATTTTACATGACGCATATTGGGTCAAACATACTCTTGACCATTTTTTTTTGACGCAATATGCGTCCTTCCCTGATTAAAAAATTATAATTCTTTACGAGTAATCCCTGATCCAAGTCAAAATTATATTGATTTACAACATTTTTTATGATAATTTAGAAATATAGTAACACTCGATATCTCAAAGTTGGAAGAAGAAAGTCTCCAATTCAGGCAAATTTTTAATTGAAAAAAATACATATATAATTTTCAAATTCAAACAAATTCTAATTTAGAACAAGGAAATGTCAAAGTCTGAGGAATTCTGACTTGGAAAAGCCATTGTCGGTGCCAATACCCTTTTTATAAATTAGAATGATGAGTTGTTAAAGCCTTCGTATTATTAAGGTCTGAGAATATGATACAGATTAAAGGTGGCAAAAAGGATCTACGACAGCTTCCACAAAAGTATTTTTATTGTGCCAGGATAACAATTATAAAACAAGTGAAAATTTCACATTATATGGCGATTCGAAACCTGTGCAGGTTTCCTCAACAGACTAGGTTGTAATCATTGATGTTTAAGTATAGTATAGTTTGAAGAAATGAAACAAGTGAAAAAATATAATAGTCCGACTACTTCTATAATAATATAAGAATCTAAAAAAAAATTCAAAAAGTTAAATGTCCAAAAAATCCGTATTTAGGTGTTTTTTTGGAGTAGCCTGAAACTAAATTAGAATCGTGAAGTGAACCCAATGTAAAATCCCCGTCATATTGGGATCCATTTTAATTACACAAGCACTGAGTCAATCTGATGAGGAAACCTGTACAGGTTTTGAATCGTTGTAATACGTCTATTTTCACTTGATTTGAACTCGCTGTCATGAAACAAGAAAAACACTTGTCTGGAAGCTGTGGTAGACCCTTATCGCTCACTTCATCTAGTGTTCCGAGTCAGAATTATATTTATTTACGAAATTATCTATTATAATTCAGAAATATGACGAGGCGTAGACAAGCACTATTATTACACAAATTCTGAGTTGAAAAAGTGAATTATGCAAAAGAATTATAATTTACACTTTGCAAATGAACATTTCCATAAATAATTGTAATTTTTAATTTGGAATAGGAATTATGGTAAAGGATTATAATTCATACTTTGTTCACAAAATTCGCTCTTCCTAAAAAGAATTATATTTTGCAACCGGGTATTTCAGTAAAGAATTATAATTTTGACTTGGACATGCAACTTCCGCAAAGCATGATAATTTTTACTTTGAGACAGAGAATTTTCAGAGAGAGATTGGGTAGCCAATATATATAACTCAGCACACAGATAGGCTGGGCAAGGCAGTACGCGTACCGCATTTAGTGTGTGATTGATTACATAACATATAGCAGGACTTTCACTGCCAAGGTTTGACAGTTCGCGCACGAACTGCCGATCCGTCATCACACACTCAACAAGTCAAAGCTACTGACCATCAGCCAGCATATTGTTGACAGTATACGAGTACTATCTAACGCCAGAAGAAGTCTAGAGCGGAGAGAGAGGTGGGTCAGTGAAAATCAACAGTTTTTATCGGACCCATCTCGACTCTTCCAGAACCCACCAGTTACTGTCGTCCACACACTCACACCAGAGGAGGTCGAGGCATTTTGGAGAGAAGTCTACGAAGTCCAGCATACACTGAAAAAAAAACTGAAAGCATATAAATAGCTTCAAGGAGCTGTGCAGTGTCCTCATAACACCAGAGGAGAAATGCCCACCTATCACTACCGAGGAGGTGAAAAAAGTATTAAGAAGCAGGAACAACTATTGCGCTCTGGGAGCAGATGGTATCAAGATCTTCTGGTGGAAGAAGTTTCCTTTAAGCCACCAGCATCTGTGCCGCATTTTCACCTCATATCTACAGTCGGAATAGCCCATGGTGGAAGGGCGCATAGTGCTCCTGCCGAAGACGGGCAACTTAGCTGACCCTAAGAATTACAGGTCAATAACTTGTATGAAAACTGTATAAGACCTTTACAGCTATCCTAAATGATAGGATTGTTCGGACAATTGGACCTGTGCAGCGAGAGATGTACGAACAACGCGGCTCAAAGAAAGGCGTAGCAGGATGTCGGGAGAACCTGCTCATCGATTGATATGTCTGTAAAGACGCAGCATCCTATCAGCGTTACCTGTCGATGGTCTGCATATAGAGATTAATGCCGCTTTGGAAAACCAGATTTACTATCTCATCTGGAAACCATCGTGTGATCACTAACTGTGTCACCTTTCAGAGAGGCGTGTTTCAGGGCGACACCATGATCCCTTTCCTCTTTTGCCTCACATTATTGCCACTATCTCTCGCACTTCGCCATTCCGATGAGTACCTCTGCGGAAAACCTAGAAATCGAAAGCTCTAGACATAGACATAGAGTACACTCAAGAGATTGGAATGGAGTTCGGGTTAGAGAAATGTGCCAAGGTTTATTTGAATCGAGGAAAACTTAATGGCATCCCCAAAGACTGATCTCGATAGAAGCGCTATACGACACTTTGGCGCTGAAGCGACCTATACATACCTGGGCGTGCCACAAAGCAGTATTCAGGACGTAGCATCTATTAAGAATGCTCTCGAATGCAGACACAAATGTCTCATTCGACAAATATGGTCTTCCGAAATGTCGGCAAGGAACAAAATATCTGCGACGAACATGCTTGCCCTCCCAGTAGTATTATATTCATTTGGTCAAGGTGGTCGCGAAATAGCACATATAGTCGCAAATGGACAAGCACCTCTTCTTAAAATGGGCAGGAAACACGAAGAAGTGGGCAAAGGGGCGTTTCTGTACAAAGCAGCAGAGGAGGCTGCTGAGACACTCGGCCTTGACTTCAATATCAGGGGTTAGCAAAATTGATCAAATCTTATCCATCTCGAGTACTCACTCCTGAAGGCCCGGATTGAGAAAGCACTGGAGAAAAACTTCCGCGAGCAGCTCCTCGACAAGAGGATGCACGACATCTTCCACAGAAATGTGGAGGATCAGTCTATTTCGTATGAGCAAACGTTTGCTTTCCTTAAATCACCCGGATTGAAGACGGGCACGGAGGGCTTCATTTTGGCATGTCAAGACGGTGTCATTTCCAATCTAGCATACCGTCGCCATATTTTAAGCCAAGACATTCTCGATGATAGCAGCAGAGCGTGTCATGCACACCCCGAGCACCTCGGACACATACTATCTAGTTGTCCGATTTATGCGGGAACGACGTAGATCCAAATGTACAATGCGGCACTAAGAGTGCTTTATTATCATCTCTGTCACTCTTACGGCATTAGCCATGATGCCGCACCGCTAAACGCTCCTAGGAAAATAGAGGCAATTGTCGAGAATGAGAAGTGCCGCATATACCGAAACTTCATATTATCGACAATTGCTTCTGTCGTGCACTCGACGCCTGATATGGTTCTCTTTGACTTTAAAAAACGAAACATATTCGTTATCGAATATTCGGCAACAGCTGACAAAAACTTCATAGCCCAGGAAAAAGAAAAGAAAGAGAGGTATAAAGACCTTAGCAGGGTGTTGCGACGGTTATACCCGGAATATTATGTTAAGCTAATCGTCTTTATCATCGGCGCTCTTGGAGGTGCCAAGCTTTCTCTGGTTAATAGCCTGAAAAGCATCCCTGCGTGTCAACAAAATGCTGTGACACTTGCGGGGAAAATGCAGAAGGCGGTCGTCCTTGGGTCGCTCCGTGTCCTCAGGTTGCACGAGAATTTTACCGGATCATCGTATTAAATTCGTCGCAGACTGTTACCACCAATCTCACGGTTGTGAGTCGTGGTTACAGCGGAAGTTTTTCCGTGATTTCGCTGGGATCGGGTGCAGTTTTTCATATTAGCACCCGCTCCCGTCAAAATCCAAGCAAATCCTAGAGCACCGATGATCATGACGACTAGCTTGACAGAATATTCAATAAAGTATATGTTTCGTTTCTCGAAGTCAAAGAGAACCATATCAGGCGTCGAGTGCACGACAGAAGCAATTGTCGATAATATGAAGTTTCGGTATATGCGGCACTTCTCATTCTCGACAATTGCCCCTATTTCCCTAGGAGCGTTTAGCGGTGCGGTATCATGGCTAATGCCGTAAGAGTGACAGAGATGATAATAAAGCACTCTTAGTGCCGCATTGTACATTTGGAAGTACGTCGTTCTCGCATAAGTCGGACAACTAAATAGTATGTGTCCGAGGTACTCGGGGTGTGCATGACACGCTCTGCAGCTATCATCGGGAATACCTCGGCTTATAATGTGGCGACGGTATGCTAGAGTTGAAACGACACCGTCTTGACACGCTAAAATGAACCACTCCGTGCCCGACTTCAATCCGGGTGATTTGAGGAAAGCAAACGTTAACTCATACGACATGCTCCTTTACATTTCTGTGGAAGATGCCTTCAGGAGTGAGTACTCGAGATGGATAATGTTTTATCAATTATTATCACCCCTGATATTGAAGTCAAAGCCAAGTGTTTCAGAAGCCTCCTCCGCTGCTTTGTACAGAAACGCTCCTTTGCCCACTTCTTCATGTTTCCAGACCATTTTAAGAAGAGGGTCTCGTCCATTTGCGATTACATGTGCTGTACCCAGAAAAGTGATGTTGTGAAGACATGCATGATTCAATATTCCGCGACCACCTTGACGGCGTGAGATGTAAAGTTGCAGAACGGATGACTTAGGGTGCATACTTTTATTCATGAACATAACTTTTCATGACCCGATATCGAGGGATCTGAGCTCGTTCTTCGTCCATGGAACCACTCACCCGTATTCTGTCAACAATATGCTGCCTGATGGTCAGCAGCTTTGACTTGTTGAGTGTGTGACGGTGGATCCAAAGGTCGCGCACGAGCTTCTGGATCCTTGCGGTGAAATTCCTGCCAGATTTTATGTAGTCAATTACACACTGAATGCGGGATGCGTAGTGTCTTGCCCAGCCTATATTTGTGCTGAGTTGATGCATTCGTCTTTTGGTTGTATAATCAACCGTTGGTTTTATTTTATTGTTATCATCCGCCCAAGTTCTCGCTGCAATATGCACACTACAATTCACAGTCCAGAGGTCGGACTCTTCGAAAAAATCGGAATTTAAAAAAAGGGCTAAAAAACCAGCGCAGAGTTCCATTGGGAGCAACTGTCATCCAAATATGACACTGGCTCCCAGAAGAACCAAGGTAAATCACACCTATGGCCACGTCTCACGATCGTGAGATCAGTGTTGCCGCAGTGGGGCCACACAATGTTCCGGCGCACCCTAGCGGCGGAAAGAATTTTACCCTGACAAATTTGAAAATTTCTCGGAAATTTTATAACTATAAAATGAACATAAAGTACAAAGCAAGACAGTTTAAAATATTTTTGACTGAATGAGTCTTGTTTATTATTGTAAAATCAGTTAAAAGGATTAAACAGTATAGTGTAACCATGTAAAATCAGCATATTGCAAAAAATAGTTCTTTCCCATTTTTATATATAACTTTCATTAATTTACTATGTCGAATCAAACCTAACCCCCCAAATAAGGCATCAAGTCCAGTTCATACACAAGAACATGATCCATTCCACACCAGGTCTAGCCACGCGCAGGTAAAAAAAATGTCAGCTAATCAGAAACGATACCAGCTACATCGCCATATTGAATAAGTGTACACAGGGCCGAGTTTAGCATGGGGCCATGGCCCCCACAAATGTAATTAGTCGGCAAATCGAAATCGCTGCGACATGCACACACTTCTGCAGCGGCTCCTACTTCGATGAGCTTTTTTTTTATTCTAAAAGGCCTCCACATTTTAACCAACCCTAGGGCCCGCGCAACCCTAAATGCGGCTCTGAGTGTACAACTGGCGGCTGAGTTGCATGGTACCAAGATGGCCGTGGAGCTGGTATGCGCGAGTTGGACGAAAATGGAACGTTTTTCGGCTAGACCTGGTGTGGATTGGATCATTCACAAGAAGGTACTCATTATAATTAAAGATTACTTTTTGAAACATTTTCTAAAACATTCAATTGAACTTATTAAATATAATTTAAATGGATTGTTCCGATTCGTTCCGGAATTGGTTGATTTCCCGAAATATTCCCGACACTATCGAAATTACCCGGAAACTGGGAAATTTCCCGGTCCTGGGTAACACTGCGTGATATGGGTGGTCACAGAGTACGATAAAATCACAACGACAGGCCGGCGAAACCCTCATGTGTCAATTACTTTAACCGAATATTTTGGGTATAGTCGTTTTGTGGGGTTAGTCTCGTTTGGGACAATTGACTCCAACTCCCTTGGAGCGTTCGGCTGGGCAGGGTCGCGGCCAACACTGTGAGAGCGACAAAGTTGGTAATAAAGCACTCTTAGAGCCCCATTATGTATGTGGAAATACATTGTTTCCGCGTGTGTGGGACACCCGGGTGGTATGCATTCTAGGTACTCAGCGTCTGTATGACACGCCCTGCAAGTATTGCTGGGAACTTCTTAACACAAAATGCGGTCACGGTATACTAAGGTGGAAATCACACCGTCCTAACATGCGAAAATGAAACCCTCTGTACCTGAATTAAGCCCTGATGATCTGAAGTAAGCAAAAGTTTGCTCCTTCGACAAGGACTGTTTTTATACATTTCTGTGAAAATTTCCGTGCATTTTCTTGTCGAGTAGCTCTTGATGGAATTTTTGAACTTCCGCTTTCTTCACTTCGGCTTTCAGAAGTGAAGCATCTAGATGGAGTAATGCACTTTCCTCACTTCTGATGTTAAAATTCAGGCCAAGGGTCGCGGCCGCCTGGTACGCGGCTTTGTAAAGGAACGCTCCTTTGCCAAATACCTCGTGTTTCCTAACCGTTCTTAGGAGAGGATATCTGTCGTTTGCAACGATGTAAGCTGTACCCAGAAAAATTGGGCTATGAAGGTATTGTTGATTAAGAAATCCACGTCCACCCTGACGGTGGACCTAGAATCTTTCCACCCTTGAAATGATTCTTGGCACACTTGTCCAATCCAAAGTCCATACCAATCTCTCCTGTGTACTCCTTGACGATATTTAAAGCACACTGAAGATTGCTTTTACTAGCAGCATGGACCTTCAGGTCATCCATATAAAATACATAAGTGACCTTATGCTTGCGATGATTAGTGCCGCCGCAGAGGTATCCAGGAGAATTTTGTAGAGCGAGAGATAGTGGCAATCCAGGCCATTGACAGGGCGCGCTTATGGCCTACTGCGTCTTTGGTGACGCACCTGTCTTTTAGCACAGGCCTGCCCAAACTGGGGAAACCAACTTATTTTCCAGATGGGATTTTAACCACCATCACCGATCTCTACTCATTCAACTTCACGAGAGCAATTACCCCTCAAGCCTCTGGACCCGAGAAGAGGGAAATGGTGTTGGAACTCGAGCATGTGGCAAATGAGTCGATTTCCCCAGTTTGGGCAGGCCTGTTTTAGCAGGTCCCATCGGCAGCCTGCTACATCTTTTTTCGAGCTGCCATTTTTCGGCAGGAGTATTGTGCGTCCTAGCACCAGCCACTGGGGAATGGGCGTTTCCGACTTTAAATATGAGGAGAATAGGCAGGCCAGATGTTCGTCTGTAGAAGTAATCTTCTTCCATCAGAAGTTCTTGATACCAGCTGATCCTGCAGCGGAAAAGTTCTTCGTACCCCTAAGTGCTTTTTCCACCTCTTCGGCAGTGATTGATGGAGATTCCTCCTCAGGTGTTGTGAGGTTGTCGCAAAACTCCTTGAAGCGGATGATATTATCAGTATCTTCTTTCAACTCCAGTGTTTTCGGGATCTTGTGGTATACCTCTCTCCAAAAAGTCTAAACCTCGTTGAGCTTTGGTGGATTTTAGACAGAAACAAGGAGATCGTTGAAGAGGCGCGATGGGTCAGCAGGAAATTGTTGCTTCTCCCTGATCAATCTCTCCCCTTCTTTATTTTCCTTCTCGCTTCAGATAAAACCCGTATTTTGTCAGAACCCATTTCAGCCAGATCTCCGGGCTTAGGAGGAACGCACCTATGTGCGTTCACCTTCTAGTATCATTACACCAAACTCAAAAATCCGCGTATTTTGAACATGTTTTGAAGAAAATATCGTGTACGCTACGTTAGGGAGGCATTGTTTGTCTCGCGCATTTTTGCAGACCTCGACAAAAAATGCCTGCTACCATCCCTAGGTACACAATATACTATTTTAAATCGGTGTCTGTCTGTCGTTGTCGTCGTATGTATACCGGATAACATTTGAAAGACTAATCGGATTGCGCTTTTGCCTATAGGTTTAGGGGCCAAAGAGAAAGATCGAGTACGTTAACCAGCTATTTTGGATAAAAATTCAAAAAGTTGAAGCATTTTCAAACTTTTTGAGATCATTTTTTTAAGATTGAAAAATTCGATGTACAAGCCAATAAAAATATGTTTGTTTCATTACCATTGCATATTATCAATTGTAATAATATAAATTTATTGAGATGATACATTTTTCAGGGTACCTGAGAATAAAATTTAATGCAAAATAAGGAACAAATATTAAAGTAATCATGATAAATAAAATTTGTACTTTATTTTGCAATATATGAATAAGCAATCCCAGGCCGAGGTTCAAAAATAAATGTAATATACATTTGATGTAATAGTGTTGAACATAATGTAGAAAACTTCGCATTTTGGACAAAATCGAGTGCGAAGCACGACATACGTGACAAGAATGTGTTCGTGCAAGCCGAACAAGCTTTAACAAAGGATAATTCAGAATCACTAAATTACAGGTGTCGATTTTTTTACCTTTAATTTAAAAGGTCTATGCACAAATGTGGGAGAAGTACAAAAACAGAGCGCGCAGCGCGAGGTAAACGCATTATCGTGCGCGAAGTGCGAGAACCAACAAACGCGCGCCTCAGGCGCGCTCAAACTTGCAAGCGAAGCGAGCCGCGCGCGATGAGAATGTGCCTGTGCAGTAGAGTGTATCGAAAAACAAGTTTTTCATGTTTTGAATGATGGGGGCTTCGGAAAATTTGTGAAAACATGTCAAATGAAAGTACAAAAAGTTTCAATCCGATCGGATAATATTTACTATCCCCGCAGCTCCCTTAAAATTTTGAAATTTTCATGAAAACATGAAAATTTGCTCGTGGTTTTGCAGGGCATATACATAGGTAACCGTCGCAACGACTTAGGGACTGCCGACTGCGCCACCGCCTACCTCCCGCTACCGTGCGTCGCCCGCCGGCCATCCCGTTCCTACACTAGCTTCGTTGATTTGACTGGCGCGTGCGTCTTATCTCGACTCGTTTTGAATTGTTCCTACTTGTCTCGCTTCATCGTTGGTTCTCAACACACTAGCCTATTTCTTCTAGACTTGGTTGAAAGTTTTTTTTAGTCTGTGGCTTCTGGCCAGCATAACACCACCCACACGATCTTCTTTTATCTACCCTATACTTGGCACTCCACGGAGTTCGCCGGAGAGTCAACTGCCGACGTTGAAGGAAGTCCTTGTGGCCTGTTTTGGCGAAAAGTTCATTAAAACGCATGTGAAAGAACTTTCTCCTAAACCCCCTTTCCTGGACGTAGCTAAGGTTGTTGCGACTTAGATTTTGACCCTGTATGAAAAGGCATCAATACCTGCTGCAGGCCAAAAAACAATCACTGATAGAATTGTTTCTTATCATAAAGAACACCAGAACCTGCCACTGTCCAGATAAATCAAAGAAAGTTCCGGCAATTGAGAAATTCTTTCTCTTAGACCAAAGGACCTCGCGACAGATGGTTATAGGCTGTAACCAAAATCGGCAGATTTTGGTGCTTCTGGTCCATCCACCGCCCCAGAAATAAAGATAGAAAGTGAAACAGACTCTGGTTCGGATGACGAGTTCAAAATCAAAATTAAAGGAAATAACCCAGGAACTTCACAAAATAGATCTGCACTGCTTAATACTGCTCTAGTAAGTGATATGTATAGCTTGAGCTTCAGACAAACAGCTGCCATAGCCTCAGCGGTTCTTACCAAATGTTGGTCTTATCAGTAGCACAGATAACTCATTTGTGATAGATAAATAAAAAATTCCAAGAGTCAAAACAGTAGTTCGTGGTAGTCATGTGTCCCCTGCTAATGTCTTTACCAAAAACCAACTTCGCGGTCTTTACTTTGACGGCCACAAGGATAAAACTAGGATACAAGTAGAAGAAAGGGGAAATTTTAACGATGAAAATGATGCCAGACAATTTCTTATTGCTGTCGGTTGCGATGGAACTAACGTAAACACCGGATACACGGGTGGTGTATTTCGTTTGTTGGAGAAGGAAGTAAAGCATCCATTACAATGGATTGTTTGTCTCCTCCATTTTAATAAGCTGCCTCTTAGGCACCTTATGCACTCTCTTGATGGTACCGCCAGTGGTCCTAACACTTTTTGTGGCACAATAGGCAAACAGCTAGAGAAATGTGAAAGTCTCCCTGTATGCAGCTTCAAAAAATTGGATGTGGATTTGCCGGATGTAGATGTTGCAGAGCTGAGTAAGGATCAGAAATACCTGTATGCCAGTTCCATGGCCATTCAATGAGGATTGTGTTCTGAGGACCTAGCGAGGCACGACCCCGGTTCTCTTGCACACTCAAGGTGGCTAACCGCAGCCAACAGGATACTTCGTCTTTTCGTAGAAACAGCCAGGCCATCCACTAATTTGAAAGCTTTAGTTAGTTTTGTCTTGAAAGTTTACGTCCCGTCATGGTTTGCTGTCAAGATCAAGCACTCCGTTGTCGATGCCAGCAAGTTCCTTTTTTAAATAGTGGAGAGATCAAGGTATTTGCCTAAGAAACAGCGTGATGTTCTCCACCCGGTCATCAGCAATAATGCGTACTTTGCTCACTAAGAAAATGTTCTTCTGTCCATGTTGGCTGACGAAAGACAGGAAGTTAGAAAAATGGTAGTTCAAACAATTCTGGCAAAGAGGCAGCAGGCTGCGGCTGCAGAAGGCGGGGGCGGAGACACAGACCCACGCATTTTCCGTGTTCCTGTACTACATTTTCAAGCAACACAGTACACGGAAATGGTAAATTGGCCCAAAGATGAACTATTTGAACCCCCGATTTTGAGTGGAACAGCAGACGAAGCTATCCAGTCGTGTAAAACTTGTAACCCAAGCCGCAAAAGCTTGTGTGGTGCAGAAGCACGTAACGGGTACATTAAGTCCACACTTAGGTTAAGAAAAATTGTGCCTAAGTTCAATGCAAAGAAAGATTGTGTCGCCACATCAAGCGTGGACTCGGAATTTGACTGTTCGGAGTGAAAGAGTCCGCCCATTTATGGTTGGTCGGTTGGGATGGGAGAGGGCGGAACCCGACGTGCAGCTGCACACCCGGGTTAGGGGGGGGGGCGTCCCTAACCCCCACGCCACGCCACATCCACCGACTATTTCTTAGTCCATAACTTGCTGCGGCGCTGACCTAGGTATATGCCGTATTTGCTACAATTCACTAAAATTTCACATTTTCCACCATTTTTCTACCTGTCTTTCGGGGCTTGAATGAAAATCCCGGTTAGACCAATCGCTTTCATGGTTTACCGTATCCCCCCCCCCCCCCCCATCAGCCAAAACATGAAAAACTGGATTTTCAATACACTCTACTGTGCAGCGTGCAGATTTTGTTTGTTGAAAATTCACTAAATCAAAA
>CAKNWT010268495.1:0-15110 GCA_932066315.1 Andricus coriarius
GTTACCATTTTTTAATGATAATCCGCAACTTTGTGTTGCTAGAACTTTAAAACAATATCTTCTCGTTACTAAGCATCTAAGGAAAGAAACTAATTGTAAAAAACTGTTCCTGCCTACCAGAAAGCCCTATAAAGAAGTAGGTTCACAAACTCTTAGCCGCTGGACCAAATCAGTCTTGTCCCAATGCGGCATTAATGAAGAATTCACTGCACACAGCGTTAGGCACGCGGCAACCTCTACAGCCTTTAAAAAAGGAGTGGACCTAATTATTATAAGAAGCACCGTGGGTTGGTCCCAAACTTCGTCGACATTTGCTCGATTCTATAATCGACCAATCACACCTGCTAATGAAACGTTCTGTAATGCGGTTCTAAGAGAAAATTGATAAGTTAACTTTTAAAAAATTGTTCTGTGTTTTTGTATAATAAAAACAAAGGTTTGGTAAATTGTCTACTCTAAATATCTACAATAGTAATCCCGAGAACGAGGCGGGAAGTATAATTAAACGATCAAACGAACTTACCTAAGTGAAGTTCGATCGTGATTATACGACCGCCTCGTTCGAAGGGATTACTCCCTCCCAAAATATCTTTTTTCTACCATTCTTTACCAAAAATATTTTATTTCCCTCCCGCGAGTTCTTTCGGGTACCGGGAAGAACATACAGACAATTTACAGGACAGCTCTAAACTAAATGAAGTCTCGACAAGTAGGCGCTGGGAGGGCGCAGTGATGGAAAATTTTGGCTCTTAAATTTGTGGCGATCTGGCGTAAAGTAGCGGAACTACAATAGTAATCCCTTCGAACGAGGCGGTCGTATAATCACGATCGAACTTCACTTAGGTAAGTTCGTTTGATCGTTTAATTCTGGTTACAGGCGTCTATAAATCAATCATGTGTCAAATATATTGTTCCAATATTTGCAGCATGTTGCAGATAAACAGCATCGAATATATTACAACTTCGAAGCTCCCGCATAGACTTACTAGATTAGTCATCTTCCAAACAATAGATTGCTTCCGTCGAGTCAGGAAATTTCGCTTTCGACTCTCTCTTTTCTTGTGTCGGTGAAGGAAGATAGCTTTTGATTACCAGTAGTTACAAACTTACACCGAGGTTAATTAAGTTCTCCATTTGTAGAATATCTTGTGATTAGGGATAAATATCTACAGAAAGTTTTGTTCATTGTTCACAATTTTTTCATTGCTGGTACAATCAGGATTCGAATATATCATAAAATTAAGTGAAAATTATAATCCTCATATCTAGACTAAGGACATGAAAAAATATTTCGTGGTTCCTGCGTACTTATAAGAAATATTTATTCGTGAAATTGAAATATCCACGAAGCTAAAAATACGAGATTTGTTGGTTATCACATTCAATGTCAGATCCCAAAGCAAATGAAACAAATTCTTTCCTGTTTATTAATAAAAAGTGAAGAGATCTTAATAATATCATCATAATTAAAAAATATAGGTTATATTTTCAAAATTGAATGGGGCATTATTTCTGAAGTTTTCTCATCGGACTCAAACGCGACGAATCTCTTATTTTTAGCTTCGCAGACATTTCCGTTGTACTGGTAAACATTATTTATGATTACTCAACAATTACGTTATATATGTATTTGTGTTCTTGGTATAGATTTAAAAAGAATGATTTGGTCTTGATTTAGAAAATTTACTAGATTTGGCGATGAGTTGAAAGCAAGATTCCGAAACGATGATTTTTCTGGAAAACCTTGGAATTCAAAGCTACAAACCCTTTGCTTCGTCTAATCAAATAACTACAACATCGGCGGATTCAACGCAATCTAAGCTTTCAAAAGGTTTTTATTTAAATGTCCTATAGAATTATTTTTTGCACGGATATTAAAAAAAGAATTTCTTTACTGCGGGATCATTTCTTCTCATCTATAAACAATTATTACAATCAAATACACTGATATATTTTTATATTTCTTTTGATCTGATGAATCCTAACAAAATGGATATGCCATTCAACAACATAAATTTTGTGCCCACTGAGGTGCGTCCTAACAGGGTAACCCCAGAAAAGTCAATATTGCGTTTTTCGATCACTCACAACTAATCATCTTATGTTCTATTTCATGAAAAAATAATTGCACAATTTAGAATTATTTTTAAAAACAGTTTAAACCGAAGTCATGGGGCATTAAAGAGACCCGATATACCATGAAAACATTTAATTAACGTTAATTTCCGTAAAAAAGGTTCTAATTTATTAAATAAATTTCAGATTGCAAAGGAAGGAATCAAATAAGAAATTGGAGAAAAGTGTAATTCATGACAATAATATTCTGTTCAATTTTTCTTATGCAATTAAAAATGTGCAATGTATTTATTTGCATGCATTAAGAATGCTCCTAAGAAATATATGGGCGTTCCCAAAAAATAATATTTTCAAGTCCATGGATATGTGTGTCGAAATGACGATACGAGTAGCTGGATTTTTTCGGCACGAATAGACGGAGATTTCTGGTACACGTAGACACTTCGATTTTTTTAACAAACGTATATTTTAGAGAAATTTTGAAAAAAAATGTGGGCACCCGTATGAAAAACGTTCGAACTTCGAAAAACCGTTTTCGAGAAAAACGCATCTAAAGTTGTCGAGTGCCATAAGCAAACATATTATACTTTTTCTTCAAACATGATATAAACCTACTTCCGGTTGCTCTTGAAACATGAGTGTAGTATTAATAGATTGAATGTATGTCCTAGTATCATCTTCCACTCAAATCCGAAAAAAATCATTTTTATCCTGACTTAAAAAAACGCGAATATCTTCTAAACTATAACCGGCCATAAGGGAACTTTTCATGCGAACGCCCACAAACGGAGCAAATTATATTACTCTACTAGTATTAGTAGTAGTACATGTGCAGATCCTAGATATTATTCGAAATAATTGTCTCTCCTACATTTTCAATCTAAAATATATTTATTTGCTTAAAAGTATGATCTTTTTGGGGTGCCTTTACAAGGCTTAGGGGGCGCCAAACAAGGGGGGCGCAGCCAGGATTTACTGGCTGTCAATACATTCCAGTCCGCCACTGTTATTGTATTAACCATTATTTCTATGAGAAACGTACTCGCAGAAATATGCGATATAATACAGATTTGATATTCTGTTTATTTTTTATTTACGGACTTTCGCCTGGAGTCATAATAAAATTGATAAAAGTGATGAGAATTCTTTTTCAAGAACAGAATTCTCAACAACCATAAAAGGAGAATTTTATCAAATGACTTTTTACTCTTGAGAGATTTGATTTTCAGATTTTTTACGTAAATTATGGGAGCTGCAACATTTGTTAACGAAGTTTAGTTTATAAAGTTCTGCTTTTTATTCCGTCACTGGAGATGAAAAAACAAAGGTAATAATGATAATGCGCGAGAGTATCTTACAGAGAGTTTTTTGATAACCACTTTTTTTCAAGTTCGTCTGAAGTATTGGAAATAAATTTTGTTGGAAAATTGGAAATTTACGTTGAGGGTGAATTTGATTGCGAAGCACGAATCGAGCTCTGTATTTAATTTTTCTATTTTCCTTTCACCCCCCCCCTCCCGTGCAGGAATCTAAATTTGGGACTGATAAGGCACTGGCCAGTTTTCCCTACTTCAGGCGTGGCCCTGGTCGGATAAACTGGCAAGGGCCATACATGGCGTGTAAAGCTTTTACAGATTATTGCTCTACTTAGGGAAAACTTGTCAGGGCCTGTCCAGTTTTTATAAGATATGCTCTACTTTTTAAAATTATAATAATAATAAACAAAAACTATTTTTTTGTTCACTGCTTTCTGTTTTGATTCATTATGTCTTAGCGTACAAAACATGTATAAAGAAGTTTTTAATAAAAATATTGATATCCATTGATACACATAACAACAGCACTAACCATCGAAACTATGTTAGGTTGACCAAGCGTTCAACGAGCGCGACAATGACAGACGTGTGGCAAACGTAGGGCAAACCTACACAAAACTCCACAAATACATTTGTTATATTATTCATATGTCGTAGTTATTTTATTATTTTCAATTCGGAACAACGACTGTGTGTTTATAATTAATGACATATATTTATATTTTCATGGCTCATTTGTGTCATACCATAATTTAGATTATTTGTTTGAAAATAGAAAACTAGGTGTGGGCCTTGTCAGCGTCACTTTTTAAATGGGGCAAAATAGGGCAATTTCTACACAGGGCAGCATAAAGTCGTTTATCTTCTTCTTGAGAAACCTGCCAGTGACTTTTCGTTCCTTCATTTGATCCGACAGGAAAACTTTAAGCCTTTGGCAGTGGAAAAGGATTACCGAGGATTTTCTTTATTTAAACGTGGAGAAGTTTCTTTCCAATTTTTGTCTGGTCATGTCAATTGCTATACAACATTGCAATCTGAGACAAAGTTTTGATTGATCAAACTCTATATTTCTAACAATTATTTTAATCACCCTTAACATTTATTTTAATGAAATTTGGTAATAAGAGAGAAACAGGTTTTGCAGTTTTTAGTCACAGTATACTACGTATACTAGTTTGATGCACCATTTTTCATCTGATTTGTCTCCACATTGAGGGATTTCTTTAGTTAATTACAATTCATGTATGCATTCACGCATATAAATAAAGGCATGTTTCATAGATTGGATAAAAATAGTCCGTGTACAGCAGTTGTTGTAATCAGAAAACTTTCAATCATATTGCTTCCTCACAGAGAAAGCTTTGTAATGGTAACATTTAAAACAAAATTTAATTTACTTAATTAAACCTTCCCGAATTTAAAAATGTCTTAATATAATTTTCTAAGCAATTGTCTGGATGCGCGTATGTGTCGATGTGTGTGTGGATGTCACACTTTTTTGTGAAGACGATAACTTGAAAACGGTTGCAGATAAATTGATGAACTTTGGAGGGCTTAGTTTCACCACTAATATCTTGAAACTGACCAAAGGATTAAAAAAAATATTATTTGCATTTTTCCTAGCACTCAATAATATTTTAAAAATCGGTTTTTTATAGTACAACTTTTTTCATTAACATCATTCAAAGTTGATGCAAAATTATAAAAGATTCCTTGTTTCGAGACGAACCTGTAATATCAATACATTTTATTCAAGAGTAAGGTAGTTATCGTTATTAATATTACATTTAAAATCGAGTTTTATAGTAAAAAATTTTTCATTCTCATAATTTAAAGTTAATGCGAGAATAAAAAAGATGTGTTGATTCGAGCTGAATCGATTGACCTATAATACTGATACATTTTATTGAAGAGTTAGAGAGCTATGGTAATGCATAATATTTGAAAATACGGTTTATATTAAAACTTTTTTCTTCAACATAATTCAAAGTTGATGCAAGAATAAAAATGATTCCTTGGTTCGAGACGAATCGATTGACCTATAATATTGATACATTTTATTAAAGAGTAAGGAAGTCATGGTCATATATTTTATATTAAAAATCGATTTTCATAGTAAAAATTTTCTTATTCTCATAATTTAAAGTTGATGTGAGATTTGAAAAGATGTGTTGATTCGAGACGAATCAAGTGACTTATAATATTAATACATTTTGTTGAACAGTGAAGAAGCTATGGTAATGCATAATATTTGAAAAAACGGTATTTTATAATGAAATTTTTTTCATTAACATAATTCAAAGTTGATGCAATAACGGAGAAGATTCCTTGATTCGATGCAAATCGATTGACCTATAATATTGATACATTTTACTGAGTAAGGAAGTTATGGCAATGCACACAATTTGAAAAAACGGTTTTTTATAGTGAAACTTTTTTCTATAACATAATAAATTCAAAATTGATGATAGAACGGAGAAGAGTCCTTTATTCGAGGCAAATCGATTGACCTATAATATTAATACACTTTATTAAAGAGTAAGGAAGTTATGCTCATTTATAATATTTGAAAGATCTGTTTTAAACAGAAAACCTTTTTTCATCGACATAATTCAAAGTGGATGCATGAATAGAAAAGACTTTTTTATCATAAACTTTCAAAAAACATAATTCTGACAATTTTTGTAAAACAATCATAAAGCTGGGAACGGATAGGGCGCGACAGAACTTTTCCGTTCCCTTTTCCAGCTCGAAAAATTACCATTTCAAATACAAAATTTGATTTGTCATTATATTATAGAAATTGTTTGTATTATTTTGTAATTTTGTATTTTCTGTAAATTTGTATTTTTAAACTGATCAAAATAAAAACTTTAGTTTTTCTATGATTTAAAAAGTCACTAATGCTTCTTCTATGAGGAAGCAAGTACATTTGCTAACGGGAAGCAAAGTTCTAGTGAAATGAGCACCATATAATTATAAATTCAAACAGAGTGGAAACTATTGAGACCGAATTCACAGCTAGTTTAAAATTTTGACAGATTGTAAAATTTCACTTATTTTATAGAGAATTTCAAAAATATAAAAAAAATCAAAATTCTTGAACTCTTCGAGAACAAATTTTTTTAGCTTTATATATCTGAGATGTTTGTTTTCTTTTTGTATATGTAATAAGTTGCGTTAGTTTAAACCAATTCTTAGTACCCTTCTTTATTTTATTAGATAATACATTTTCTAGCTGTTTTGCCTCAATCAATTTATTTTCAACATCCTTTTTCTTTCATGCTTATATTAGTTATCCAGTGCAATAATTGGAACGCCTAAAATGGCGGTCCTTATATTAAGTAACAAGTGTTTATATTCGATTAAAAGCAGTTTTTAAGCGATTTATTTAAAATTCCAAAGATATATAGAAAATAAAATTGGAAATGCGTAAAAACTGAAATAAAGTAACAAAGTATTTAACAAAATGTTAACAACATAAAAATTTACGCATTTTCGGATTCAACAGGTTCTATAATACTCACTCAGAAAAAAGATTCTTTCACTCAAATTTTTTTTTCAATCAAAGAAAAATATTAGCCAACGAAAAAACGAAAAAAATAGTGAAAGAAATTTCTTTGTTTCAATAAAGTGGTTTTTTGTTCCATTTTTAGGACTTCTTGACACAGCCTTAATAATAAAGAAAATCCGAATCTATCCGTAGTATTGGTTAACTCTTAATTAAATACGTATACGAGAGGAAAATTATTCATCAAATTGGTCAAGTGTTTATAATATTAAAAATGAATGTTAAAATTGTTAAAAGTTAAATAATATAATAATTAAAATAAAGAATTAATTTCTATTCTGCGAATTAAGTGCGTAGCCTATTTGAGTGTAAGTTTACGTTAGCACCATATAAAATATAAAGTTTTGTTAGCAAAAATGTGATTTTTACTTATAAAATGAATATTATTCTGATAAAGGTTAGTACTACGAATATGTCAACTCATTTATCTTACGTAAATATTTCGGAAACGTGTCAAAAATTAATCCCTATTAAAAATGTTGTACTAAATGATTATCTGGTTATATTAGAACGCAATTTTTTGAATTATAAGTTTATATGTTAAACTTAATAAATAGGACTTTTGGCCATGTTTTGACGATTCTGTCCCGTTGTGTTTTGTACTGCTACTTTAAAATTATTAGTAATTATTAAAGTATACGTTACAATTAAAATTTATTACGTAAAAAGTAATACAACGCATTATTAGGAAAAAAGTTCATTATAATGAGGCGAAAAAATGTTTCTGTTGGAGAAATGACCTGAATATATCAACGATAAAATGTCAGCGTAATTCCGGACTCGTGTAGAATGAAGACAAGAATTTAGGACGGCATTTCAGTATTTGTATAAGACTACAAGTACTTTGCGGTCTTAGTCTACTTGCCTGCTTCTATCGGGAATTTAGACGGTCGAATCTTTGATTTTAACCGTGCCCTGACAGGTGAAGGTTTATTAGTATGATAGCAATGACACACCTGTTTATTCCATTGCCAAGCTTTTACGACTAAAACTAGCTTTAGATTAGACTCGTGAATGTCATGGTCTCGGCGCAAATTATCGCATGGGAGTTAAAATATGAGAATGAATGGTTAATTTCACCTACAAAATGAAAAAAGCACACACACACAAAATGATAATTAGAAATCCCTAAAAGCTTGTTTTCTATAATGGACTCATTTTAATGGGTGGCGTTATCTTGAATGACAACATAATTATGATTGAGCGTGTATCATTTTATGGATAACATGAGTAAACACTTTTTTTTAATTTTCTTATTTTTCAGGTTTTCGAATGTTTTTCCTTTAAAAATTTTTTAGTAGTAAAAGTATTTTAAATTGATGGATTTAAGGAATTATGGTTTGGTAAAGACCAATTTTAATAAAGCATAGATTAAAAGTTTTGATTTCAATCTGCTTCTTGACAATATTTTTTAGAAAAGTAATTACATATTACTCTGTTTTGAACTTAATTAAAATCTCGATTACAGGCTTGGGAAATACATACTTGGCAGTTATATTTTTCTATTGTATAGATAATAGGCACCTATATAAAAAAAATCAGTTAAGTGAAGACCGTTTACGAAACTTTGGTCATCATGGCTGAAACCCTTTGACATTTTTGTGAAACGTCCTAAAAGTCATTTTTTTTTTAAATATCTCGTTTCCTATGTATATTACGTGGTATACACATCACAGATAAAAAATAGGGGAAAAATGCCTAAAAAACTAAAAACAAAGTTTTCAAGTTACATCAGGTCCCGATATATAGCTTGAAAAAGGTTGCCCTTTTTTCGATTTTTTGCGAAAAAATGGTAACTTTTAGTTTGTCTAAAAATGTTCATATTTCTGTATACCTCATATAAAAATTCTTGACATAATGAGTGGAAGTAAAAAATAAAACTGTATAACATTAATAATTGTACGCGTGCTAAAAAATATTTTTTAATATCTTCTGTTCTTATTGAAAATTTGACAATTCAAATAAATAATTTACGATTTGTTTTTGAAAAATGTTAAAATTCTACTAAATTCTTGAGTTTGGTAATTCAGGAATCAATGGAACTAGAAAAATGAAAGAAAACCTCTAGAAAATGTATAGGTACAAAAACTATTTCCTAATATAAAATATATAAAATTTCGGACATCTACTGAAGTCGTGAGTTTGACAATTCAGTAAACAATAAAACTATAAACCTTCAAGAAATGTTTGCATACTAAAAAATATTTCTGAATATTTTCCGTCGTTATTGAAAATTTAACAGTTAAAACAATAAAAACTTTATGAACTTGTATTTGAAAAATTCCTAAACTCTACCGAAGTCGTGAGTTTGATAATTGAGTAATCAATAAAACTATATATACCACTAAAGAATGTGTGCGTATTAAAAATATTTCTTTATATCTTCCGGCGTTGCTGAAAAGTTTAAAGTTAAAAAATAATAAATCTTTATGGACTTGTTTTCGAATAATTCCCCAGGCGGAAAAATTGTATATAGTTTATATATAAACTATATATAATTTTTCACTATATAGTATGAAATATTATATATAATATTTATTTGTTTTACACAAAAAATGTATAAAGCAAATGAATATTATATACATCTCATACTGCACACTATGTATAAACTATACATAATTTTTCCGCCTGGGTCCGAACCTCTGCCGAAGTCGTGAGTTTGATGATTCAGTAAAAAAATAAACCTATATACAACTTATTACTGTATGCATACTAAAAAATATTTTTTAATATCTTCCATCCTCATTGAAAGTTAACAATTTAAATGAAAACTTTACGAATTTGTTCTTGCAACATGTTGAAGCTCTATTAAATTCGTGAATTTGATTATTCAGTAAACTATCGAACTATATACCTCTAACAAATGTATGCGTATAACAAAATATTTCGTAATATTTGCCGGTGTTATTGAAAAGTTAATAATTCAAAGAAAAAAACTTTATGAACTTGTTTTTGAAAAATCCCGAACTTCAACCAAAGTCGCGTGTTTGATAATGCAGTAAACAATGAAGCTGCATACCTGTAAAAAATACATTCGTACTAAAAAATATTTCTTAATATTTTCTGGGGTTATTAAAAGCTTATGAACTCACTTTTGAAAAATTCCAAACCTCTACTTTTAAAGAGATCATTCAATTTGTGTTGATTTTAGATTCAAAAGAAATTTAGTTTATTGTATATTTATATAGGGTAAACATTTTCTGATATGTCTCAATCTTCATTAAAATTACTCTTCATCTATTTTACGAGAATACTTAGGCTGAAAATTTAAATGTTCGATTTGTCAATAGCAGTGTCGATGTTTAAAATAAAAACCGTGAGTTCTATTAGAAAAAGGTTAAACGAAATTCTGTAGGTCTTCTTAAAAGCATTTTAGAAGGAATATGATTTTTTAACAAAAAATTTCATTTTATTACCAAATAGTTGAGTTTTCAACAAAACAGTTAAATTTTCAACAAAATAATTAAATTTTTAACATACTAGTTGAATTTTTAACAAAAGAATAAAATTTTCAACCAAAGATAAGATAAAAAAAATTATCAACAAAAGAGATGAATTTTTAACCCAAGAATATGAATTTTCAATAAAAATGTTAATTTTCAAACAAATAGTTGAATTTGAAACAAAATACGAATAATTTCAACTAAAAATTTACAGTCGACAAAATTTATTTGCAAACTAAACGAAAAAACAAATTTTAAACAAAATAGATAAATTTTCAACCAAAGAGATGGATCTTTTTAATGAAGAAGATTAATTTTCTACCAGAAAGATGAATTTATAACAAAATAATTAAGTCCTCAATCGATAAAATTAATGTTTAACAATGTGGTGCAACTTTCAACCAAGTAGTTTAATTTTCAAGTAAAAAGGATGAATTCTCCATAAAATATTAAATAATTGAATTTTCAAGTTAAAACAATCAATTTTCAACCAAAAATGGAATAGCTAAATATTCAGTTAAAGAAATTAACTTAAAAAAAAGAATTTTCAAACAAATAGTTAAATATCCAAAGGAATAGTAGTATTTTTAACCGAAAGAGGAGCATTCTGAACCAAAAGTATAATAGTAGACCTTTCAATTAAAATTAATAAACTTTCAAAAAAAAAAATGGTTGAATTTTCTTATTGGAATTCTTTGAGAAAGGGACAAAGAGGGGAATAGGGGAAACAGTGTAAAGTGTGTATTGAGATCATTTACATGTAGAAAAACGCTGATTTTAAATTTTGCGAGCATTTCAAAAAATTGTTATTCATATTTATATTTTCCATGCGTGATATCACATTCTGCGTAACCTCTCCACCCAACGTCACAGATCGTCACAAAACCTGTTACCTCCCCCCGCCTGCACCCCATCAATGTGACGTACTTTTTAAACCCTGTCCCGCAAACGTTGGGCCTTTTTATGCTAAAATCAAGAGGATGAGCAAAAAAAAATCATGGGGAACTTATGTAATCGATAAAATACGTGATGACTGGGCTATAAATTCTTTCAAATTTCATTTTCAATCGGGCGAAATTTCCTTTGAGACTATGATTTCCTTTAAAATACAAATAACCGTTAAATAAATAAAAATCAGATATTGCCAAAAGTCAAAGCTACCAACTTTGGAGTCTGTCTCGAATATGTGATCAAACGCAAAAAAAAGTAATAGAATCTAGGATTAAACTTCGCTCGAGGAGGAAACTATCAGAAGTTCATAAAAAGGAAGTGGGTCAAAGGGACAAGAGAGAACTTTGCACCACGGTATACGTGCATAAGTACCTATATAAAAATTTTACGACATCATGCAGGTACCTGCAAACTCTAAAGAGAGTTTATCTTGAAAATGTAAAATTTAAACTATGCAGCCAGGGAAGAGCGAAACTCGAATCGTTTCCGACACATACAAATACAAATGTTTGAATAACGCCTGACCAATCCTGCACTTGGAGCCAGGCTCGCTGACAGTATCGATTCTCTCAGATAGAATTCCCGAGTGAATCCACAATATTCGAAATTCCGGAAATAATCCATCATATTGTAAGTCCTTTGATTGCTTTCCGTAACCGATTTTCAAAATTGCAAGAGAAATGTTCAGTAACGTATTTTGCTCTTATTAATAATTCTCCTCGATTCATTTGACGTCAACTTTATATCAGTTTTCAAATGTCAATACAGGTTTCATTGTTTATTACAATATTTTTTAGGCACAATTTTTAAAATATTAGAGAACATCACAGAAAAACGCCTATCCTCAAAAGTACGGCAAAATTAGTGTAGTTTCGAGTTGCAACATTAATGAGCTTCGCAGACTCACTTTGAGAATCTAGGGGAATTCATCATTTTGACACTGTTTCTTTCTCATTTCGAGTATCGTCGAGTGCTGGGCTGAATTGTCATCCACCTGTGAAGACGATTTTCTTTTTCGTTATTCGGACGAAATAAATTGTAATGAGCGGGTCAGTTATAATAATAATTACCTGAATTTCAATTGTTTAAAATTTCACATCGCGTATTAGGCACATAAAAGAAATGTTGTATTTAGTACTGCAAGTCTTAGGTTGGTCATGACCGACTGCACACAAATTGAAGCCTAAGCGCTCGAAGAAATGAAATTGTACAATATTATGTATGTACTCACACGGCACCTAATTAAAGAGTCAGTACATTTTTAAATAAAAATCATCAAGTATATTGAAAAATCTGATAATTTTTAACAATTTAAGGTTATGTTTCGGTTTTATCAACAGAAATGGATCCTTTTTTTTCAATAAAAATCATAAGTGTTGAATCCCTGTAAAAACGGTTCCACTGAAATCGTTTGAATGCCATTCCGAACTTATGTAGCTTGAATGCGACACCTTGGCAAACGCTATACTATTTAACAGTTTTCCCGTTGAACTGCTTCTAATTGTGTTTTATTGACGGTTGTTTTAAATTATCAGTCAATCGTAGCTTAGGGGCTGTCCATAAAGTTAGTTACCAATTTGATGGGTGAGGGGGTAGCGCTAAAAATTACGGTCGACAACAGCGGCGGGGTGTGGGGTCAGTGGAACTAACCTTACGAACTTAGATAACGTTTAGTACGTTTCCTGTTGATAAAAAAGCTCTGCAACGGTACAGTTCAATAAAAACTTAATGATTTTGAAAATCACTTTCATATTCCAGACTTCACACTATTTCTCCTATTCTCCCTTCTTGAAGGATTCTTTTTTTCCCCTTGTTTTAAAGAAATATCCCCCTTTTCCCACTTTTCCCATTTCTCGTTTTTTCGCTTAAATGCGAATTTAATTAATAGAAACTCAATAATAAAATCCAAATATTTTTGGTTGAAAGTTCATCATTTTTTATTGAAAAGTCTACTATCATATTTGAAACTTTAATGATTTGATTTAAAATTCGTCTTTTTTCGTTTCAAATTGATCTATTTAGTTTAAAATGCATGCATTTTGTTCAAAATCTCTCTTTTTGGTAGAAAAATAATCTGCTAAGTTAAAAATTCATCTTTTTGATTAAAAACTTAAATATTTTGTTGGAAATGTGTTTTGCTTTTGCTGAGAATAATTTTGTTAACTGAAAATGTAAATATTACATTTTTATTTTTAGAATTGATATTTTTATTTTAAAATGATTTTTTCTGATTAAAAATTTCACTATTTGGTAAAAAATTTACGTATTTTGTTGAAATTTTGTTGTGTGTAGAAAATTAATCTTTTTGGTCAAAAATTCATCTGTCGGCTTGAAAATTCGCCTACTTGCTTGAATGCTAAACTCTTTTGCTAAAAATTAAATTAATATTTCTTGAAGATTCATCATTTTAGTTGAAAATTTATCTTGTTTAGTTGAAAATTCAACTACTTCTTTGAAAGCTGAACGGCTTAGCTAAAAATCCATTTTTCGTTTGTTGAAGATTCATAATTTTAGTCAACATTTCCTCTCTTTGTTTACAATATCATTCTTAGTATCTCCGAGCAAGGATAAAACTGTTTGTAATTTACAGCGTAATAAGCAAATGATTTTTTAAACCAAATGGACATATTTGCACAGTTATACCACAGCATTTATTGCTCAAAAAAATGTAAAACATTTACATTTTCTATATCGAGGTTAGGTCTCTTAAAAGCAAAAAGAAATCGTCTGATCGAATGAAAGCTTCTCTCCGTGAATTGTTGTTAAAAAATTGCTGCTTTTGAGAGACAAAAGCGTCTAGACATTTCATCTGTTAATAAAAAATCATCCAGGCCATCCAGTGTCATAATTTTTCCTAAAACTGTTGCAAAACCTATTTCTACCATTAATAACATGGCTTATACGTAATAAATTCTCTTGCTTCATAGTTTATAACAATTTTTATGCATGAAAACCCTTCATAACCTGAATTGATTTTGAACATTTTTTTATTAATCTTTCATACAAGATAAAACTTTTTTACTTTCGTGACATTTTCTCGTACGACGAGGCATTATTTATTCATAGCTTTTTAGACAATATATATTTTATAAATCCAAGCTTTCTTGAATAATTTCAATTTTCTATGAAAAACTAGAAAAATGTAGACTGTAAAAAATTTTGAAAATCGAAAACAGAATTCTGTTAAAAAGTAGCGCATGAGGACCTTGAATATGCATAGTTAATTTATAGCGCATTTATCCATTGTATATAAAATAGTATATTATGCACCTAGGGGGAGAAAAAGTGCCTCTTCCCCTTGGTGCATACGACATTTTTTATAACTAGTGGATGATTTCAGATATTTCGCGAAATACAGTCATGACTTTAGTCCATATTAGATTTTGAGTAAAGAAGCATACAGTTTATGTTAACTTATTACAAATTATCAAAAATTCAATAAAAAAACTGTCGGGAATTTTTGGTAATTTACGGTATCTTTAGAGGTGATTTATGGTAACTTGCCATAAATTTCCGAAAATTCAATTAAAAAATGTCTAAATTTTCGGTCATTTATGTTAATTTCACAGGTCAATATCGTGACATACCATAAATTAACCAATATTCATTTTTTTAATTTCCATAAATTTCCGGAAATTTATGTACATTTTCGGTTATTTATGGAAATTTTACCGGTAAATATGAAAAATAACCATAAATTACACAATATTCATTTTTTTTATTTTCATAAATTTCCGGAAATTTATGAAAATT
>CAKNWT010268500.1:500-16897 GCA_932066315.1 Andricus coriarius
ATCCATTTCGCAAGTGCCTTGGCATATTTTTGGCACGCGGGTATGAATTTAAGGTTACGAACCAGTGATAGTTTCGCACCTCCGAGAGCCCCTATCACAAGGACAATTACTCGTACCGAATATTTTGGGTACAGCTTTGGCAGCTCCCTTTTAAGGTCTTGATAACTCTCCTCCTTTTTTTTTCTCCTTGGCAGTGATGTTGTATTCGGACGGTGCCGAGAATTCGATCACGAATATAGTTCGTTTCTCGAAGTCTTGGAGAACAATGTCAGGCCTCGAGTGTGCAACGGAGACTGCTGTCCGAAAATCGTAGTTCCAGAAAATTTAGCACTTCTCGTTTTGGACAATTGACTCTATCTCCCTTGGAGCATTCAGAAGGGCAGGGTCGCGGTCAACACCGTAAGAGCGACAAAGATGGTAATAAAGCACTGTTAGGGCCGCATTATGTCTGTAGATGTACGTCGTTTCTGCGTGGGTGGGACACCCCGCTCGTTTGTGTTGAAGGTACTCAGCGTGTGCATGACACGCTCTGCACCGATCGCTGGAAACTTCTTGACATAAAATGCGGTCACGGTATGCTAAGATGGAAATGGCACCGACCTGGCATGCGAAAATAAAACCCTCTGTACCTGAATTAAGCCCTGATGATCTGAAGAAATCAAAAGTTTGCTCCTTCGACAAGGACTGTTTTTCTACATTCCTGTGAAAATTTCCGTGCATTTTCTTGTCGAGTAGCTCTTGATGACATTTTTGAACTTCGGCTATCTTCACTTCGGCTTTCAGAAGTGAAGCATCTAGATGGAGTAATGCACTTTCCTCACTTCTGATGTTAAAATTCAGACCAAGGGCCTCGGCCGCTTGCTCCGCGGCTTTGTAAAGGAACGCTCCTTCCCCATTCATCTCGTGGTTCCTGACTATTTTTAGGAGATGATCTCTGGCATTGGCTACGATATAAGCTGTACTTAGAACAATTCAGTTATGAAGACACTGGATATTCAGAAGTTCACGTCCGCCTTGATGGCGTGAAATGTATAATCACGGAACTGACGAATTGATATGCAAGCTTTTATGCATATGCACGATCTTACGTGTGGTGACGTCAAGGGCCTTAAGTTCGTTCTTCGTCCATTGAACCACCCCAAACGAGTTGAGTAGAACCGGGACGGCAAGTATGTTAGTCGCAGATACCTTATTCAACGCCGACAGATTGGAAGACCGAAGCTCTGGGTGTTTTTGGCACCACAGAGTATGCATACACGCCATAAAGCCTCGGTGAACAGGGATAATGCTGGCATCGCAGCAGTCTAGCAAGTTATCCTGGAGTTGATTCGTCCACTCAATGTGGGCGTTTTGCCGGTTCGTCGTCGTGTTTCCATTTAAATTATTTTCAGCACCCCGAACTCTAGGATTATCGGAATTGTTCGCCGACCCATTGTCGGGTGCTCTGCGCGTTCGATCGTTTTGAATCGCATTTACAACTTTTTTTGTATTTTGGTGATGTCATTGTTGTTCCCACGAGCAGCTAGGGAAAGGGTTCGTCCATCCTTGTAGAGCCCGCATGCAAGGATAAGGCTGCATACTCTGAGAGGTCTCCCGGTATCCTAGTCCCCGTTTAAGACACCTTACCCAGGTGCCTTTCAGCTTTCGGCACGGTTGTTACGCCTTCGCTTAGGGGTCATTCCTTCGGGACCATCCGTGGACATTGTCCGCGACTGCTTATTAATTATTGTAACCATATTCAGCAGAAACCCTTGGTACAGGGACCCTCTATCCGCGATGCTTCAGGACCCCGAGAAACATGGATGACGAGCTTCGCGGAAATTTTTCCAAAGAACCCGACCTCTGGACTCTCAATTGTAGTGTGTATAATGCAGCGAAAGCTTTGGCAGATGCAACCGGTAAAACAAAACCAACGGTTGATCATAAGACCAAAAGACAAATGCATCAACTCAGCACAAAGATAGACTGGGCAAGGCAGTACGCGTCCCGTATTCAGTGTGAGACTGACTACATAACATAAGTCTACATAATTTCAGAGCGGAGAGAGAGGTGGGTCAGAGAAAATCAACAGTTTTTGTCTGACCCATCTCGACTCTTCCAAGACCCTGCAGTTACTGTCGTCCACCCGCCCTCAGCAGAGGAGGTCGAGGACCTGCGCATCGATAGATGTGTCTGTAAAGACGCAGCGTTCTATCAGCGTTACCTATCGATGGCCTGGATTGATTACCGGAAAGCTTTTGATTCAAGCTCCCATAGACTTATCATCTGTCTGTTGGAAAGCTTAAAGGTTCACACGTTCCACACGTCGTGAGGTGCATAGAGAGATTAATGCCGCTTTGGAAAACCAGATTTATTATCTCATCTGGAAAACGTCGTGTGATCACTAGCAGTGTCACCTTTCAGAGAGATGTTTTTCAGGGTGACATCATGGGCCCTCTCCTCTTTTGCTTCACATTATTGCTACTATCTCTCGCACTTCGCCATTCCGAGGGGTACCTCTGCGACAAACCTGGAAATCGAAAGCATAAAGGTTATGCACATGAACAAAAGCATGCACCTTAAATCTTCTGTTCCGCGACTTTATCTCACACGGTCAAGGTGGTCGCGGAATACTAAATCTTGAATGTCTTCACATCAGGAATATTCTGGGTATAGCACGTATAGTCGCAAATGGACAAGACCCTCTTCTTAAAATGGTCAGGAAACACCAAGAAGTGGGCAAAGGGGCGTTTCTCTACAAATCAGCGGAGGAGGCTGCTGAAGCACTCGGCCTTTACTTCAATATCAGGGATGAGCAAAATGCATAATATCTTATTCATCTCAAGTACTTACCCCTGAAGGCCTGGCTTAAGAAAGCACAGGAGAACAACTTCCGCGAACAGGTCCTCGATAAAAAGATGCACGGCATCTTCCACAGAAATGTGGAGGATCTGTCGATGTCGTATGAGCATACTGTCGCCACATTTTGAGCCAAGACATTCCCGGTGATAGCTGCAGAGCATGTCATGCACACCCCGAGCATCTAGGACGCATACTATCTCGTCCAATTCATGCGGGAACGACCTACATCCAAAGGCACAATGCGGCACTAAGAATGCTTTATTACCATATCTGTCACTCTAACGGTATCATCCCAAATACCGCTCCGCTAAACGCTCCTAGAGAAATAGAGATTCTCGACAATTGTTTCTGTTGCGCACTCGAGGCTTTTCATAGTTCTTCTTGTCTTCGAGAAACGAACCATGTTCGTTATCGAATTTTCGGCACCAGCTGACAAAAACATAGCCAAGGAGAATGAAAAGAAAGAGAGGTATAAAGAACTTATAAGGGAGTTGCGACGGCTATACCCGGAAACTTCCGTTAAGCTTATCGTCTTGATCATCGGCGCTCTTGGAGGTGCCAAGGTCTTACTGGTTAATAGCCTGAAAAGCATCCCTGCGTGTCAAGAAAATGCTGGGACACTTGCGGGGAAAATGCAGAAGGCGTTCGTCCTTGGGTCGCTCCGTGTCCTGAGGGTGCACGAGACTTTTGCCGGATCATCGTATTGGATTCATCGCAGACTGTAACCACCTATCTCACGGTCGTGAAACGTGGTTACAGCTGAAATTTTACCGCGATTTCGTTGGGAGCGGGTGCAATTCTCCAGATTAGCACCTGCTCCCAGCGAAATCCTGCGGTTGGCCTTATGACAAACTTTTCACTATATATTTAATTAAAAAACAAGGTTAAACAACCACCGCAGGGTCTCACTGGGAGCAACTGCCATCTAAAAATGACAACGGCTCCCAGTAGGACCACGGTAAATCACACGCGGTATTTAAAAAATCTATGACCAAGGTGCTCTTTGTAATTTAGTGCACTTCAATTTAAAGAAAAAATTGCAAATCGGGGCAGAATTGAAGGCTATAGACTTTTTTGAACGAAAAATATGCGTTTGGTCTTACTGTGCGACTCCTGGAGGAAGCCTTCACCTGACCTATCCGACAACCCCGTCACGTGGTACCGAACCCCACTATGTAAGTGGCTAATAAATCATGAATTATTTGTTAACGAATCCTTTGTTCCATTATGTCGAAAACCTTATCTCGGCACTCCAGCTCCCAATCTCTCTCATCGGTCTTACCCCGTAATGCAGTAATAAAGGAAATCTTTAAGTGCATGCAAAATTACAAGAACTCTCAACTGGGATTGAAAATATTAACCGATTTTCATCAACTTTTTTTTTCATTTCCTTAAAATTATATCAAGAAGTTGATTCAGCGAATTAAAATTTAATTTATTAACATTTTAACAAATTTTAATTTTTCTCAACCGGCTCTTATCCTCTAATACTGGAAAGGTCGCGCGAAGAGTGCAACAGCCCGCAGGACCGGCAGTCAAGTATCCTCTTGGGTTCCAGTATTATGAAAAAATTGTAGGATGTCGGCCCTTCTCCTCCCTGAAAAGTGCGAAAAAAGTTTGGGAAGCGTTGGATTAGAGTGCCCAAAAAAGTGTGTTTTTGAATTGTGCAAACGCTACCCCCTAAATTTCTTCCTGTTGGTGAAAAATACTGCCATATTTTGTCATGGAGAATATTCTCCTTATACTGAAGAAGAAATTCTGTACATATTATTTCCGAAAAAAAATGTTTAGCGACCATTTCAGACCATTAATTGTAATGAAATTACAAATTTTCATATTCTATGCCCGATAATATCTTCAAATTTTTATTGTTATATGAAATTTAGGACTAAATCCTCATTGAATAACAAATACTTTCTAGGGGCGAAAGAATTTGTTAGCCTTAAATTTTTTTTATTTTTTTATTTGATTGAAAACTAAGAAAATTCATTTTCAACCTTAAACGGTCTAGCGTAACCTCTAAACATTTTTTTTAAATAAAAGAAAATGTATGGAAGTATTTATTCAGCTAAAGGAAGAAATTTAGGTGGTACCGTTTGCGAAATTTAAGGTTACACATTTCTTGGGGTACCCTAGTAATACATACAATTATTAATTGAAATAGAAAGTACATTTTCCGAAGTAGTATACTTTTCATTTTTCTGAGCATTTTTGTTTATTTATACAGAAACAAAAATAAATGCTAGTCTCTCGATGACCATTGCTTTGGTGTCTATTCTCGACTCGCCTCTATTCGGGTCCCATCAGTTTGCATTTACGATATATCGCCGCTCCTGTCTGCCCTCTACCGCCTTGCCAGGACAAAATTACTAAGTAAGATAGCACTATTCGGAAGTATCTATGCAGCGCGTCACATTTCTATGCATGTTTCTGCAGAGAATAGTAATTTTACAGACAAATTTACTCATTTATGTTATTTCATACACTAACTACTTCTATTCTTTTTGTAGAGTTCAATAATTCCTTTACTATTTTTTCGTACCTCAAATTTTGCTACAGAAACACATTGCAACCTATTTTAGTCATTTTTCCAGCACAAAGTCTCTTCGTACACTAGTGAATCCACGGACTCATGAGCAAAAGAAATTTCTGCAAAATGAGGCACATTGAGGCAAGTCGACCGCCTCAACTGCCCCCTTTTTAAAAGTGGGACTTTGATGGTACGCCTTCAAATTACTGACGCCAAAAAGAAATAACTAAATGTGAAACTAAAAAAAGGGGCTGAACACATCACCTGCCTCCCGCTAGTTAATTTTGAAGCAATCTAAATGAAAGGCTTAGTTTGAAAATAAAAGACGAGTGCTTAACGTTGAGATTGTTGTGGCTCTTTTTTTAACTTATGAGCCTGCTATGTAGCAGTTGATATAAATGAAATGTGTGGTGTTTTTCATTTGGCATTACGATCACCAATTGCGCAAGACCGTGAGCCGTGAAGATCCGTCTTATTTTTTTTAGTCTTCGTCATTCGAGTACAATGTGTATTATGGAGTCCGTGGTTCTGTGTTTTTTCGGCTTTTCCCTTTCGTCTTTTTGATTTTTTTGGAACTTGATTCGAAGTGGATCTACCTTTTCTATGGCGGTTTTGTTTGCATTTTTATGCAAAAGTATCATTGACCAGTTTTGAGTTACTCAGTTGTGGATCTTTTTTCTTTCTTTTTGTGTTTTTTCCTTTTCTGCTTCTTTAACCTGCTGGTTGGCTTCCTTCAGACTTCTATCCTTGATTTTATTTTTGCCAGGAGGTTCTGGTTCTTGGGACAGAAAGTTCTTGGTAGCTGGTATTTTCAAAGTCGTGGAGCTATTTGTGTTGGTGATTGACGGATTTTCTTCCTTCTGTGACTTTTTAATTTTTTTTGGGTGGTTCAGGTTTTTGAACTGTCTTCGTGATTTTGGCATATATTTTTGGTAGTTCCTGAGAGGCCTGCTGCAGATTGATCTACTGGTTTGTTCCCATTTTCTGAAACCTCTAAGCATTCGGGAAGGAAATGATAGCCTTCTGTATGCTTTACTTCAAGCATCCACCTAACTTCAGAAACCGGGTAGTCAGTCACTTTTAGGTATACCTTCGTGTTTCGATCTCATTAATAGGTTGCATTGTGTATGCATAGTCCTGTTGCGGTTCCGAATAACGTTGAGCTTTGATTACTTGTTTTTTTTTTGTTTTGATTAGTTATTGTTGAATTTATCAGCCCGAGCTTTGCCGTTTCTGCGGAATCATTCGCCCACTAACTTTAATTTCCTATCATAAGGCATGCCAGTTGGTCTATCTGGTTGCTGAAGCCAACGTTTCCAAGCTCTCTGGGTTTGTTTTCCAGATGAATTTCTAGAGGGGTGAAATCTATGTTATCGTGGTGGAGTTCACTCGGGCATGTCTATTTTGTCAATCCAGTACCCCAAAGAATGGTGTTTTCTCCCTACTAGGCATCGAAAAATTCTAGACAACTCTCGGTGAACCCGTTCTACGATGTTACTTTGTGGATGACGTACTGCTGCAAGCATTGATTGGATCCTGTCTTCTAGAGTTGACGCCTATTCTTTACAAGTAAATTGGGTCCCTTAGCCACTTTTTTTGGCCTACCGTATTTTGAAAAGTAGTCTGTCATTAAGCGATTAAACGTCGCGTGCGTCTTGTTTTTACATACCGGGTATTGTTGTACAAATTTGCTAAAAATGTAAATTGTTGACAAGGTTGACATGAATCCTCCCCATATGACAGATAGTAGTTGTTCATAATAGAGCTTCGTTTGGATTGTCAGCCGATATGATTTGCATTTCTGAGTAGTTGGTCATATTTTCGAACTTGTCTCTTTAACCAGAATCGCAGCTAGCCAATTTTTTTCTTATAACTCGAGCAAATTTCGAATAGTAGAAATATTCCATTAATATTTTATGGCATTTTTTGGCCCTATATATGTATACATTTCGTTTTAACGTTTCACCGATTTTTATGTATAATGATTCTTTGTACATCATGTATCTTGCCGATTTGCCCAATTCGGCTAACGGGAATTTTTCTTTTACGGAATTGTCTTTTTTTTTGCTCTTCTTTCATGTTTTTAATTTTGTTTGGAAGTTCTGATGAAGGTTTTTGCCAATGTCTGTATGAATACACCTACGTATTCTACTTGCATTTTGTAATCTTGGATGGCTAAGGCCTATCTTGATATCCTTTAACTCGAAAATCTACATGTCATTAAAAAAGTGAGGGCTCTGTGATCGGTACGAACTATGATTTTAATACCTAGGATGTATGCTCTGAATTTTATTAGCGCCTACATCAGAACTAGGAACTCAGTGGTAAAAAAACTCTTTACTGCTTCCTTGAGGGTACGACTCGCGCATGTAATTATGCGTTCGTTGAACTATAGCCAAAGCAAATCCACTGGCATCCGCGAAGAGAAAATACGGACGCGGCAGATCCAGAAATACCATTATCACCGCTTCACAGAACAGTCTTCTGACATTTTAAAAGGCCGTGTATTGGCGTGAATCTGGATGCAAAGGGATTTTTCAAAAGCTGATGGTCATATCCGAAATGCTCCGATTGAAGTGACAAAACGGTGTTTTTGTGCTTCATTTGGACTGTAGCGTTTTTCTGCGGAAGCTTCTATTTCCTCATCAGTAATTAGCATGTGTTGATATAATAACCCTTAAAATTTCCATAAAGGCTTCCATCTCTTTCGGTTGATGCAAAGACTTAGATAAATTACAAGACACGCTACTTCTTTCTAGTTTTTCAGAAGAGATTTCTAGTTAAATTTTTACTTTATTCTGACCTTTGCAAAGTTTTGAAGTTAAGGTAATTAAATCAATTTTTCCCTTCAAATCTTTGAGGATGTCAATGCCAAGGATAGAAAATTTTCTTAGCTTTGGGACTAGTAAACAGATTTAATCTATGATTAAATTCTTAATCTGCAGATTTGCGAAAATTGTAAATTTTAATGTCGTACATTTTTGGCCGGTAGCCCGTATTAAACTTGTTTCGGTGATTGGTAACATAGGGCATGTGGAACAATGTTTTTGTTTTATTTAAAAACGTCCTCCGAGATGCATGCTACTTCACTTGCCAGTAAATCTTTTCGTGGATTTTGAAACTCAATATTAAGATTACACCTCAGGTCAATCTCAACCGATACGTTCATTAGCGACACAGTGGATATTCGTTTCTCGAATGGTTTCCGAGATCCAGGATGTCGAAATTCAAGGTATTGTTAAGCTCTTCTGATTCAAATTCATCTGGAATTAATTCTAAAAATTGAACGGATTTTATTTCTTGATTCCTGTAGGAAAAATTCCTAGTGTGCGAGTTTTGGCTTGTGTCCTTTTTCGGCGGTATGCCCCATCATTTATGGTACCGTTTGTTGCTAACCCAATCGAAGCCTTTTTTGCCCGAGACTCTCGATCTAGGGTGTTCGCGTTTGGTTTCGCGTGGGACGTATCGCTCCTCGGTTCTACTAGGACTATATTACCCCTAGAGGTCGGATTCTGGCTCCCTTAGCCTGTCGGGTCCGGCACACTCTGCCGACCGCCTTGCAGATAACCCATCGAGAGATGTCAACAGCTGACAGACACCTTGTCATAGACTGTGAGCACTGTCCAATACCCTTTCTGCTTCTTCAGCTCTGCACTGATAGCATCTATGGGCAGTGTGACTTGCACCTTTGCAATAATCGTATTTTGGTCCACTCTCTCTTTCCTTGGAGTTTTTAGATTTACCCCATATAATTTGATTATTATAGGATGAATGATCTTGGTTCCGTTGAGGAGAATTTAGCGAGATATGACCTTCCTTTCCGCATGTGGGGCATAATTTCTCAAGTGTACCCACCCCGAAATTGAAAGTTGTCCGATCGGGCATGGGTTTCCAGCTTAGCGACTGATGAATTTACGGGATCCTCTGAAGGGCATCGCGTAACCTTTTTCGTCTTTATCGACATCTGCTTCTTTTGCCGCATTAATTCACCTTAAAATCTCCTCTTTAAAATGAGTTCAAGAAAGGTGCAAAATGTTGACTAATCGATCTTCTGTCCTTTGTAAATGCACGGGACATAGAAACAGAAGACTGCAGTCGCCGCTTGACCGAGCGATGTTCGTCTTTAGAACGCCTGTATATTTTTCATAATAATTCGACAATCAGTCAACATTTTGCACATTTATTAGGCTTATTTTAAGGAGAAAATTTCGAGGTACATTTTATGTGACTTTCAAACTTTTACCATTACATTCCTGGATTGTATGGGGATTTGAAGTTGAATCTTCAAAATGGGCAAAAAATATAAACTAGACCAGCCTTTCGAACTCAGTATCTCGGGTTCTATTTATCGAAAATAATTCAAGTAGGGCTCATTTGGCGCGCAATGTAATAAGGTTTCTAACGTTCTCTTTTAGAAATTGTTCTATCTTATTTTGTTCCGGAAATATCCTGCGAGAAGTGAGCGGATGTTTTTATTCGCTAGTTTTTAGGTGTTCTCATATTCCTGGACGGTACCGTATCAAAAAAGTCTGTTTTTGAAGAAAAAAGTATCCTCAAAAATAAAAAAAAAATAAAAAATTAGATTTTTCAAATCACTGAAAAGTTAGTTGTTCAAATAAAAAGTGGGGTAAAAATACTTTAAACTAGAAAAGGAACGTAATCATCTAACGAGCCCACTTGGAATTAAAAGAATTATTTTAATTTATTTTTATTAAATCGTAACCCGAGCATCCGGTGACACTGTCCATGAACTGTCATGGCGATCGGATACGGACGTGTTTGCCGCTCCTCAATTTTTTGTTTTTATATAAGTTTTCCTGCAGAACCATGGGGGCGTGTTCGGAGTGTAAAATAGGTATATCCAGAGGGGGATCAGAAGTTCCCGCTTCTGTTGAGGGTGGCAATCTAGTGCATTTGGCCTGTGCATTGTGCACTGTCCACTAGTGCCACCTCTGCGGCAGTGTCTGGCAATTCAAGTGCGAACCCTGGGGCCACTACTCTGCAGGATGTTGATGGTACAGGTATTATACCCCCCGCTCCATCCTCCGTCGCTGCCACGAAAAATGCTGGTACTCTACCCTCTGGACTCGCCGAACTCTTGTGCAAAGTGGGCTCCGATGGCCAAAGCGAAGCGCTTGCGCAGTCACGTGATATTTTTTGGCAAGATGCAGCGAATTTCAAGCACGTCAATAACAACTTAATTCCACCCTTTCGGAAATTAAGAATATACTTTTAAACAACTCTAGGCGTATGGACTCGTTGGAATCCGGCTCCAAAGTGCAAAATGTTCAAATTGAACTTATCAAGAAGGAAGCTAAAGATTTAAAAGCCAAAGTGGTGACTCTTGAGCACGCGCTCACTGTCAACGAGCAGGCTGCTCTGCATACGACGCTGGACATTCATGGTTTCCCCATGAAATATTTATAAGGATGACGGTGTCAAGCTGTATCGTATGATAAAAGCACCTTCATTGAGTAATTCCTCCACCCCCCGATCATTGTGGCCAAATTTGGCAGACAAGATCTACGGGATGAGTTTATTGCAAGATCTGTCGAACATCCAATCTATTGAAGGACTACAATAGCAACCACTCTCTAAGTCCATTATGTGTTTGATATTTTTTTCTAGTCGATCATTAGCACTGCTCTATCGTTTATGTTACTTCTACATAGGTAAATATTTACAATATTTTATATATTGCTGCATGCTGGCCATTCTGGATACTGTGCCTTCTGAAATCCAATGACAACAATTTTGTATTTTTTACTGCGCTGATTCAGCCTTGCACTGTCTCTATAAATTGATTTTTCTTATGATTTTTTCATACATCACAAGCTTTATGATGCTTATTGCTTTTCTAATTTTTAATTCATTATGTGCCTTATTCCCTGTTTTCAAATGTAATCAAGTAAACGGGATTTTGTTGGTTATCACTCTCCGTTACTTTAGCTTCACGGAAAGGTATTTTCAAGTTATTTACGAATTACAGACAGTTCTATGTTTAACTATACTTATACTTCACCTATTAATCTCATAATGAAAACCTTAAATATTTGCCACGTTAACGCTCAGTCTTTGCCTGCCCATTACCATGAATTTAAACATCACTTTATGTCTTCTTTCAATCATATCATAGCCGTGTCCGAGACCTGGCTCACGCCAAACATTCCTTCGAGCCTCGTAGCACTTGATCATTACATACTTTACCGCAGAGATAAAGATAAGAGAAGAGGGGATGGGGTCTGTCTCTATGTTCATGACAGCTTAAGGGGTATACAGGTATCGTCGCCTCAGGACAGTGTGTTGGTGGTGCAATTTACAAACCTCCTAACGCCTCCTATGGAAGGGAACTTGGGATTGACATTTTTGACCTTATACCCCGGATGGCACAAAAATTTCCCTGAACATTGCTGGAACATTCCAATGTAAGGTACGGAGAATTACGGATAATGTCCCAGGAAGATTCCCGGAAGTAGGTAAATGTCCGCAATTCCAGGAAAATTCCCAAGGAAGGTTCCGGGAATTCTCGTAAGGAATTCAATTCAATTAACTAATGAAATTTATATAATGCGAACATTTCCCACGAAAATTCCCGGAACCTTCCTTGGGAACCTTCCTTGATGCAGGGACAAATACCTACTCCCAGGAACCTTCGCGGAATGTTCGTGAAAAATTTGCATATTATATAAAATTAATTGTTATGATGCGAAATTTTGTTACGACCATTCCCGGAAACTTCATTGGGCACCTTCGCTGATACGCAGACATTTACCTACTGCCGGGAACCTTCCTGGAATTTTTTGGGGAATTCTCCAAAGCTTTTATTGGAATATTCCAGGTATGTCCAGGGAAACTTTTGTGCTATCCGGTCTAGTGTCGGCGGCGCAAAATGGCCACCGACCTGAGTTCCCCCACTCCACCTGTGGAGTATGGACGTCGTGAGTGGCGGTGACCGGACGGTGCTGTCCTCTCGTTATCTGCGCGGAAGTGCTGCGCCATGCCCGTTGTGATCCTCCCTCTCGTACTGGTTCCTTGGTTTACGGATCCGTCTGCTAGTTGTTTACGCGCTGTCAAAACAATGCTCAGCCCCGACACCGACCCGTTATACATTTTGTCGGAGTCGATACTAAGCCAGAGGATTTAAACAGGTATTTTTAAAACCTACTTCTAATCTAATAAAGAAATAAGAGGCTAGTCTGGACTCGGGTCTTGGCAAGGTAGTACGTATTCTGTTTTTTTTATATCTCGCCGATTCAAGCCGTCCCATCCTCCCTTTCGGAGGTCAGGTACGGCTTCGGCGAAACCCCGGAAAGCCGCTTTCAATGGTTGAATCGATCGCCGTCACATTTTAATTGTACTATGTATCACCTATTCCTTACAGAGCTGTTTCGCCCTAGAAACTTTTCTTAAATAAATACAAATACACTAGTGTTTTGAAGCAACACCTTAGATGCTTGGAATAAAATGCTAAAATGGTAAGTGAAGGACTTATCATTAACTATTGTATATAACACAAAGCCACCAAACGCGTCGTCGGGTTGCGGATAGAGGGTCCATGTACCAAGGGTTTCTGCTGAATACGCTCACAATAATTAATAAGCAGTCGCGGACAATTGTCCAGGGATGGTCCCGAAGGAATAACCCCTAAGCGGAAGCGCAACAACCGTGCCGAAAGCTGAATGGCACCTGGGTGAGGTGTCTTAAACGGTGACTCTGGGATACCGGGCGACCTCTCAGAGTATGCAGCCTTATCATTGCACGCGGGGCTCTACAAGGATGGGCGAACCCTTTCCCTAGCTGCTCGTGGGAACAACAATGACATCACCAAACCACCAACAAGTTGTAAATGCGGTTCAATACGATCGAACGCGCAGAGCACCCGACAATGGGTCAGCGAACAATGCCGACAATCCTAGAGTTCGGGGTGCTGAAAATAATTTAGATGGAATCACGACGACAAACCGGCAAAGCGTCCACACTGAGTGGACGAATCAACTCAAGGAGGACTTGCTAGACTGCTACAATGCCAGCATTATCCCTGTTCACCGAGGCTTTATGGCGCGTATGCATACTCTGTGGTGCCAAAAACACCCAGAGCTTCAGCACGTTTCGATTCAATCGTTGCGAAATCAACGTGCCTACCTCTGGAAAAATGGATATGTACGCGGAGCGCTTCCCCAACCGCTGCTTGATCAAGCTGCAGCCGAAGATGAGGAAACGACATTAAGACCAACCGCGGAAAACAGGCACCTTTGGAGAGATGATCACGATTTCAGGACAAGGAGGAACATTAACATGCAAGTTCCTGTTAAGCCCCAAGATCTGGCTGAAATGGACGCCTCCCTTCGTGGAGAAATCTCGCAAGAATCCGACCTCTGGACCATCAATTGCTCAGTTTATGGTGCTGCGATAGCTTTGGCTGATTCAAATCGAAGTCTCAACCCGACAATGGATCAAACGACAAAAAGGCGCTTGCATGAACGGAACAAGAAGATTGCATGGGCAAGACAGAATGCGTCCCGTGTTCAATGTATGATTGACTACATAACACACACTAAACAAGTCTAAGCTGCTGACAATCAGGCAGCATATTATTGACAAAATAGGGCTGTTATCTGACGCAAGGAGGAGAATACTGAAGAGAGAGAGATGGATCAGGGAGAATTAAAAGTTTCTCGCTGACCCATCTCGCCTGTTCAGTGATCACCCTGTTTCTGTCGAAAATCCACCCAAGCCCAACGAGGTAGAGACCTTTTGGAGAGAGATATACAAGATCCCGAAAACACTAAAGTTGAAAGAAGATACTGAGAATATCATACGCTTCAAGGAATTTTGCGACAACTTCATAAAATCTGAGCAGGAATGTCCAGCAATCACTGCCGAAGAGGTGAAAAAAGCACTTAGAGGAACGAAGAACTTTTCCGGTGCTGGACCAGATTGTATCAAGAACTTCTGGTGGAAGAAGTTTACTTCTACAAACCAACATTTGGCCCGCATATTCACCTCATATTTAAAGTCAGAGACGCCCATTCCGCAGTGGCTGGTGCTAGGACGCACTATACTCCTACCGAAAAAGGCAACTTGTCCAAACCAGAGAATTACAGGCCAATAAATTGTTTGAACACACTGTATAAGATCTTTACAGCTGTCCTAAACAACAGGATTGTTCGGCGAATTGAGCCTGTGTGGCGTGAGGTGTACGAACAACGTGGCTCGAAAAAAGGTGTCGCAGGCTGTCGAAAGAGCCTGCTAATTGACAGGTGTGTCTGCAAAGACGCTGCAGCCCATCAGCGCGTCCTGTCAATGGCCTGGATTGACTCAGGAAAGCTTTCGATTCAACCTCTCATAGACTTATCATCTGTCTGTTGGAAAGCTTGAAGGTGCATCGACACATAGTGAGTTGCATAGAGAGATTAATGCTTCTTTGTAAAACTAGATTTAGTATCTCATCTGGAAATTATCGTGTGAGAACAAACAACGTCACCTTCCAGGGGGCGTGTTCCAGGGAGATACCATGAGCCCTTTGATTTTTTACATCACACTTCTGCCTCTATCTCTTGCACTACGAAATTCTTCTGGATACCTCTGTAGCGACACTAACCAGCGCGAGCATAAGGTCACTCATGTATTTTATATGGATGACCTGAAGCTCTATGCCTCTAGTAAAGGGAAGCTTCAAACTGCCATAAATAACCTCAAGAATTACACAGGAGAGATTGGGATGGACTTTAGATTGGATGAATGTGCCAATCAGTAAATGAGTCTCTCCGAAGCAGATACAAGCATCTTCTTCCACAGATTTGGTCTTCCAATCTGTCATCGTTGAACAAGATATCTGCGACTAACATTCTTGCCGTCACGGTTCTACTCTACTCGTTTGGAGTGGTTCAATGGACGAAGAACGAACTTGAGGCCCTTGATATCACCAGGAACAGGAACCACGAGATGATTGGTGAAGGAGCGTTCCTTTACAAAGCCGCGGGGCAAGCGGCCGAGACCATTGGCCTAAATGTTAACATCAGAAGTGACGAAAGTGCATTACTCCATCTAAATGCTTCACTTCTGAAAGCCGAAGTAAAGAAAGCAGAAGTTCAAAGATTCCATCAAGAGCTACTCGACAAGAAAATGCACGGAAATTTTCACAGCAATGTAGAAAAACAGTCCTTGTCGAAGGAGCGAACTTTTGCTTTCCTTAGATCATCAGGGCTTAATTCAAATACAGAGGGTTTCATTTTCTCATGCCAGGACGGAGTCATTTCATCCTTGGTATACTGTGACCGCCTTTTATGTCTGTATCCCACCCACGCAGGAACGACGTACATCTACAGACATAATGTGGCCCTAAGAGTGATTTATTACCATCTTTGTCGCTTTGAGTGTGTTGGCCGCGACCCTGCCCTGCCGAACGCTCCAAGGGAGATAGAGTCAATTGTCAAAAACGAGAAGTGCCAAATTTTCTGGAACTACGATTTTCGGACAGCAGTGTCCGTTGCACACTCGAAGCCTGACATTGTTCCCCAAGACTGCGAGAAACGAACTATATTCGTGGTCGAATTCTCGACCGTGTCCGAATACAACATTACTGCCAAGGAGAAAGAAAAGGAGGAGAGGTATCATGACCTTAAAAGGGCGCTGCAAAGACATTAGCCAAAATATTCGGCACAAGTAATTGTCCTTGTGATAGGTGCTCTCGGAGATGCGAAACTATCACTGGTTCGTAACCTTAAAGCCATACCCGCGTGCCAAAAATATGCCAATTCACTTGCGAAATGGATGAAAAAGCTGTCGCTTCGTGTCCTCAAAACACACGAGGGTTCCGCCGGCCTGTCGTTGTGATTTCACCGTGTCGTGTGACCACCCATCTCACGGTTGTGAGACGTGGCCATGAATGTGATTTACCGCGGTCCTACTGGGAGCCGGTGTCATTTTTAGATGGCAGTTGCTCCCAGTGAGACCCTGCGGTAGTTGTTTAGCCTTATTTTTCAAGTATATATATATAGGGTGTTTTTTTTAACTTGAGACAACG